>SNQJ01S0001990.1:703463-729121 GCA_010110895.2 Picea sitchensis | reverse complement strand
TGTACTTGAACATTTAAGTGGGGTAAAAGGAGGTTGCCCCCTCGAAGAGGCTTATTATCTGAAATTATCTCTTTTTCAAGGCATTGAGTACTTTTTCTGAGGTTTTTCTATGCTATATTGATGTTTGGTTCTTAACAAATTACAACATATGTACCATTACACAACATGTAAATGAATATAAAAGTGGTACTTATATTTTATTATAAGACCACCAATTGTGTGCAAAACTTCCACGAACCTCCCAGCATTAGAACACATTGCTCATCATGCTCAACGGTGGTTCATCCCCGAGCTAGGAGTAAACTCCATCGGGAAAGAGAATTTTAGGTTTGGCAAGGACAACAAGGAAGTTTCACAAAACAACAGGAAGGATCTTTTATCCCAAGAGCCACTTACGCCCACAACCCACAAACCCTCATTCCCCACATGTCTGCTCCACCCTAGGAGGGTACACCTTCACTAATACAAGTCCATCGGCTACTATACCTCCCTTACCTTGGGCTTTAGTAATAGGTTGGACCGAAAGTCTCATAGTATTGTAGCTGCTATGGGACTCCATTCTAGGAGAAATCACTTCCCAAAAAACTCTCTCACCTGGGAGAGTTTGTCACATGCATAACAACTTGCTTCTTCAAATAAGCTCTTATGTCAAACAGACACAGGTGATGTCAACAACATAAAGTCACACAGTTTAAGAGGAAGGATTCTCTCCCATGAGCCACTTATGCCCACTGCTCACAGACTCTCATTCCCCACATGCCTGTCCCACCCCAGGAGTATACACCTTCACTATCACACAGTCCATCGACTAATCCACCTCCTTTCGGGGGCTTCAACAACAGGATGAACCATAATTCTTAGAGCTCTGTAGTAGCTACGAGACTCTCTCCAGGATAACTCACTTCCTCAACCCACTCTCTCACCTGGAGAGATTTTCTCACAGGACTGAAAACTTGCCTCTTCAACCATGGGCCTGACAACCTACTTCTTCAACCAAATTCAACTCAATTCCATCAAGGTGAGGATAACAACAAAGATCAGTAAGGAACAGATGATGGAAACAAGCCACACTCAGTCAAGGAACTGTGTGTGCTGCAACAACCAATAGTTATGACACAACACGACTTAGACAATTACAGGATGTCCAAACTTCACATGATACACATGGGATAACTCCAGTATCCCCACAGGTTCCCAAGGTGCACGCTAGATATAGAGGCGATGATGAAGGATAACTGGTTCAATACATGAATCCCTGATGAATTTTGGAAAGGGTGACATAATTCCAGAGAATCGTAAGGGTCGTGAGGAGACTCCAGACTGGTCCCTACTCCAGGATGGGGAGCAATGCCTGAATGCCAAGCGACCCCCCTAACGAGATGGATTTCCCATCTATAACAACATGCACTCAGGTTGACACCTATCTTCCTGCAGCCGCATGCGTTCCACTTTTCACTCATTCCCTTTCCCAGGAACTTAGGACAACACCGTTCATGTCCACCTTAGCCTTTAGTAAAATAATAATAATAAAATATTATTCTCTTAGAGGTAAGCCCTCTAGCTTGGCCTCTAGGCATAGACACTTAGCCCCCTCCCTCACCCTACCTAGTGGAACTTAGTCCCCCATAACTCTTTCTTCATGGTTGGTCTACACACAATGATGTAATTATTTTAAATATATGAACATTTACACATATACAATAGTAGGCTCACTGGCCTTTGCATCTAGGTTCTCTGGCCTAATCACCACATAAGCCTTCTAGATTATTATAACTCGACTCACCAGCCTATCAAATATGTTTACAATTCATAATTACAACTGGGGCTTTGCTTGGGGATATTACAATCTGCTCCCCTTATTTTTGCACTGTCCTCAGTGCAACTTGTTTATACATATACAATTCAAAAATTCTTCGAAAAGATCCAAGATTTAGCTATTGGAATCCTATTATCCACCTGGTTCTCTACTTTCAAGCACCAATTATGGTGTTCATACTACAACTGAAATTCAATTTCTCTATTCCATAGATCTATTTCAGGAAGAATTCATCTCATTGTTCCTTGTTACATTCTTCAGTTAAACCTCATTGAAAGAATCGATTGGTTGTAGATCCACGACGTTCCACCCAACCTTAGATCTCACTGTTGATAAACTCTTAGCAAGGCTATGACTCCACAGACATAAACACTCTACTCGTACATCTTTTGATTGAGAAGACTTCCATATCAACATGGTCTAGGCCAAGGTACCAACCCCCAACAACACTCCAACCAACGGTCTCTCTTCCCCACATGCCTATCCCTCCCCAGGAGTGTACACCTTCACTTTCACACAATCCATCGGATGCTACACCTCCCTTTCCTTAGGCTTCAACAACAGGCCGGATCAGGAAGTCTCAGAGCACCATGGCTCCCAGAGTTCAAACTGCCCTTAGAGATTTCCAATCAACATCTTCCCTGAGCTACCCTTTATAGTCAACATTCCACTTTAATCAACATCATCTCATCTGCATCACCCACATGAAGTTATCATTAGAGAACATAAAATAATTCATTTAGGAAATCAAACTTAGTTCAAAAGGGAATTCAAATTTTCCCCCAAAACATGAAATTATATTTAACAATTCTTCTTGGTTGTTGCCATATTATGAATGCAGCCATCCTTGTGGTTTTCCACAGGCACCAAACCGCATACCATTTTTCTTGCAATGCTTCATCTTTCATACAACCAACAAATTGTCAGTATTTCCTGTACATCATATTGTAATTGCAATATGTACAAAACCATATGCAGTGATCTCAAAATTGTCTGCACCTAGTAATTCAATCATAATTACCAAACAATTTAATAAAATAGAATGACTCATCATTCTATGCATATGCATGTTCATAGTAATATTTGTAAGTTCATTAATTCTTTTTCTGAACAAGAAAATTTCCTGTAGTCAATGCTCATGTGACTACTTGACTTGCAACTTTCCTATTGCAATGTCTAACACCTCCCTTAAATGTCCTCAACTTCATGAGTTCACAACATTTAAACTATTAGTAACAATTATTTCCATGCAATAATATATATGCATGTACTTACAAAACACATTTAACCATTTCATTTAGTACACAATTATATCACTTACTATGCATGAGCGCAATTCTCAATGCATACTTATTCAGTGCACCTTGCATTGAATTACATAATGCTCTTTGTCTCAATCATGTATCTCACCATCCATAAGTTGGAATTCTAGCCAATGTGTTTACACATTCTCCACACACTTCTTATTGTCTTCCCAATTAATTGGATGCCTTCCTTTTCGACCCGAACACTACACCAAGAATATAATTCTGTGGTATTCATTAGTGTTAGCAAAAAGGTTGCATTCCAAGTTTTATTTAAAGGTAGGAATCTTTTAGTACCTTTGTGGCTCATAACCTTTCCATATCCATACCTTGACCTATCCAACCATGTCCTGGTCTCATACATGACTAGATTACTGGCATTCATTCGTATAACAAGTTCTTATCTTTTAATTCTTTGGTTATCACCCCATAACCAAATTAACATGACATTCTACTATGTCAGTGTGTGAATTCAGAAGCTAAAAAGCTTTGAATTAATATAGGCCTCTAGCCTTTACAACATCCAGTGGTATGCATTCAAATAATACAATCAAGTGATTTTATAAAATAACTCTGGATAAGGAAATTCTTACCTAAATTCCCTTCAACAATTATGCAAAAAGAGTAATAAAAACTCATACATGCATGAATTCCATTAATAAATTTGATGTTACCTGTATGGTTGATGGCAGTAGAAACTTTCATGCTTCTTTTATCAAACCTAACCAACCTTCAAGTTTCTGTTGCTTCCTTCCATATGCAACAACATCAACAACAACACTTGCAACATGAAAGAATTCTTTTTCTGCTTATGGTTGTTCAACCAACCCTAATTCAACTGCTTCAACGCTACCACAATTTCAGCAACTTCTTTCCCATGTGCAACTTTTCCTTGCTGATCCCAGAAGTCTTCAATTCTTCTCGGATTCCTGAATCTTCTTGTGCTCTCATTGTAGTCATTGTACATGACTATTTTTGTCTTGAGCACTTTCTAGCCAAATCAGTCTTGGATGCCTTTGCATTTCCATCCAGTTACTAATGCTGACATTAACCTTCAACTTTTATTTGTTTTCTAGATCCATCTACCCCAACTAGCTTCAAACTTGATTTACCTATCCAATCTCTAGCATACTGTAAAGATGCACATATTCCCCTTTTCCATTTGCACAGAATCAAATGAAAGTCCTACTTTTATCTTACCATCATAGATTCAGGTGATACCTCCAACCTTTTGTGTTGTCATTCATGGCTCTATGTTACTTAAGATGGATTCTTTTCAGGCACCATATCCTCTGCATTCAAAACCATGCATAGAACCATTTTCTTCTTCCTGATTCCTTATTGTTTTCTCTTTAGAAGTCACTTCACTTTTAAATTATTCTTGACTTGATATGTCCATGCTCTTATGGAAATATCTTCACACCTTTGGAGTGCATAAAAAATCCTCTACTATTCTAGCTTTCTTCCTCGAGTGTTGACATGCATTCCTATTAGCTTGATATCTATCTCCCGACTTCTTCTTCCATTACCTTAGGATTTTCATGGACTCGACTTTATCCATAAGTTTTTCCTTGTCTACTTTTCATACTTGCCACCACATATTATGATGATATTAATTTTTAGCATTCCCCTATTACTTGGATCCCTCTGATCCAATTCCTTCATGACCCGATTATATTTCCAATCATGTTCTCTTAGTAACCTTGGATAGTTAATACCAACTTCTTTCTTGAAGCAATTTGGTTTAGCCTTTCCATGACTGATCATATCAACATTGGTATTATCTTGATGAATTATTATTTTCTCCTGACTTGAACCATCTGATTTTTCAACCTGACTGGAAAAATCAACTTCTGTCATGCCATATTTGATGACCTTCATGCCATGTTTCCACTGTGAACTTTGTTAGAAATAATGGAGGTGCTACCTCCAATCTGAAGGACTGATCTTTGGATATGTCACATTTTATCTCCAAACTCTTTCATATTCCATAAATCCTTCCTTCCTTATTCCCATTCTTTGCATCTCCATATGAACTTATGGTTCATGCATTATCATGTATCGCAGATGGATTTATCCACCTAGATTTCACATTGGATATGAAAATATTGTCACCTGTACTATCTTTCCCAAACAATAATTCCATTTGGGGTTTCCATGCTGCTTATCGAACCCAATATCTGATCCGATGACTTCTGAAAAAAATCTCAGATGTAGAATAAATAATTTTTTCCCTTGTACTTCTTCCTTCTTTATTCTATCTGAAGACATCTCTAGAATTTTTTATGTTTTAATGTAACCATTACATCTGGAATCCTCTTTCCAAGACCTTTCTAATCATGACTTCCTTGCTCAATTCTGAGCCTTGAGTAGAAATTTATGATCCTTTAAAATTTGTGCTTCTTCATTGATGCACTTCTTGTGCAATGATCTCTTTTCTCTGAGCTAATGGCTCTTAGATATTTACTGGACCCTATCATAAAGTTCCCAGGTCTTCAATATTCTTTTGATGCAGGTTCGAACCGGATGAAACCCACGAGCTTCCTTCCTAATCCATTTTCCTTTATTTAACACAGGTTTTGGGCACTAGCCCGCTTTTTCCTTGAGCCCTTTATTCGCATGGGACCACAACTGTGGCCTAACACTTATGATTTGGGCACTTATCTAGAGCCTTGAAAATTCGGGCTTTGGCTTCGGAGGTTTTCAAAGCACATCGCAACAAATCTCTTGGAGTTATGGATTGCGTAACTCACAAAGTAGGGTGGATCAATAGTCCACGACTACCCAACATCCAACTACTGACACTCACTATGGAACTTCGGGCATCTGAGCTCCGAGATTTAGGAGCTTCATAGCTTCAGGACTTCAGAGGATTTCACATCTGCACACCCCCAACTCCCTGAACCATTAATCTCTGAACACTTCCATGTCACCTTAGGTGATGTCATTATGTCTCGTCACCTCAGCATTATGAAACTTTTGAAAGTTATTCCTTTCATTCCCTTATGAACCATTCTTTCAGAGTGTCAAGTATCCAGAATTCACAACTAGCGCCTTAGGTCCACTTGGACCCATAGTTTCCTTACTTGAACTAAGATACTGAATAGTCACATCACTTAACGCCTTTCAAATTATGGGGGTATGCATCCGTGGTTTGGAGTAACCCTCCTTTCATCCCACAATTACTCTATCGCTGACACCTAACCCCCTGGTAAAAATGTGGTTTGGATTGTGGGATCGCCCTGAGATATTAAATCTCGTGCAATTTGGGTCCCCACAATGCCTCCTGGCCGTCGATCTTGATGTGTCGTGATCAATGCTAGTGTGGGCCCGTCGACCTTTAACTATGTTATGTAACCTCAGGGCCCACATAGTACAACTGTCAACAATTAAGGTTGTGGCACGTGGCATGTCTAGGAAAGGTCCACATCACCATTAGTGATGTCATCATGCCACGCCACTTCTATTCTTCAGCTTCGGGACTTCGAGCTTCAAGAATTTTCACACTATCACACTCCAATTCTCCCAAAGTGTTGAACTTACGAACTGTTGTGAGATCTACTACTCGCAAACACTTGCGTGTAGATCTGATGGCTGAGATCCTCTTTTCACCATTGCGTATTACCTTTTTTTCTTGGATTGATATAACGGTCAAGAAATTCTCCTTGGGTCTGCAGTGTAGATCCACTCCGAGTCTTCAGAGCTTCGATGATTTTTCTCCCTTTTACGACAAGTAACTTCAAACAGCTAGAGTGACGAAGTCCCGAAGGACTTCGGTGCTTAATTGCCATGCTCCTTTTTCCAAATCTGACAGTTGTGAGGGATCCTCCTTCTCCCGAACAGATCATACAGTCCAAATTATAAACTTTGTGCCCCAATACCATGGTTGTGGTGGTATCCTCCCTCTGTAGGTTTTCTTGAACTGCTATAATTCATGAGCTTCTGAACACAGTCCAAGTGTTCACACGGTTCCTTCCTGGCACTCGGGAACGCTCTAAACTTCGAATTCCATCCCTCTCGACAATAGTTCACTTTGATACCTTAGTTTTAATGACCACTTATCTGGCCCATCCAGGTTCAGTGCTTGAACCTTGGCTCTGATACCAATTTGTAACGTCCCCAACCACCAACAGGCCAAGCAACGCCACTACTCAGACACTTCACTTAGCTCTGATACCATTTTGTGACGTCCCCGACCACCCAGGTCGGGTCACACTACTCCTGCAGCTCTGCTTCTCTACTATGATCTGTGACAACTCTAGCCTTAAACTACTGGGCTATGCCACACAAAGATACTTGTGGAAAAACATACACATCCATATAAACATAGAATGACTATTCTACGTATATATAACGTATTAATGCAGAAATAACATTAAGCCTACAAACACAACATATACAACATACACATGCAATACTCATCAATTACAACATATGTACCATTACATAGCATGTAAATGAACATAAAAGTGGTACTTAACTTTTATGAAAAGACCACCAACTGTGTGCAGACCTTCCACGAACCTCCCAGCCTTAGACCACACAACTCATCATGCTCAGCAGTGGGTCACCCCCGAGATGGGACTAAACTCCACTGTGAAAGGGAATTCTAGGCTTGGCAAGGACAACAAGGAAGTTGCACAAAACAACATGAAGGATCTTTTATCCTAGGATCCACTTATGCCCACAACCCACATACCCTCATTCCCCACACGCCTGTTCCACGCTGGGAGGGTACACCTTCACTAATATAAGTCCATCGGCTACTACACCTCTCTTACCTTGGGCTTCAACAATAAGCTGGACCAAAATTCTCAGAGTACTGTACCTACTACAAGACTCCCTTCCAGGAGAACTCACTTCCCAACAAACTCTCTCACCTGGGAGAGTTTCTCACAGGCCTAACAACCTTCTTCTTCAAATAAGCTCTTATGCCAAACAAACATAGGTGATGTCAACAACAAAAAGTCACACAGTTTAAGAGGAAGGATTATCTCCCAGGATCCACTTATGCCCACTTCTCACAGATTCTCATTCCCCACATGCCTATCCCACCCCAGGAGTATACACCTTCACTGTCACATAGTCCACTGACTTCTCCACTTCCCTTCCGGGGCTTCAACAATAGGCCAGACCATAATTCTCATAGCTCTGTAGCAGCTATAGGACTCCCTCCAGGAGAACTCACTTCCTCATCCCACTCTCTCACCTGGAGAGAGTTTCTCATAGGACTGACAACCTGCCTCTTCAACCACGGGCCTGACAACCCGCTTCTTCAAACAACTTAAACTCAATTCCATCAAGGTGAGGACAACAACAAAGCTCAATAAGGAATAAATGATGGAAACAAGCCACACTTAGTTAAGGAACTGCGTGGGCTGCAACAACCAACAATTGTGACACAACACGACTCAGACAATTACAGGGTGCTCGAACTTCATAGGATACACATGGGATAACTAAAGTATCCCCGCAGGTTTCCAAGGTGTGTGCTAGATATAGAGGTGATGATGAAGGAGAACTGGTTCAATACGTGAATCCCTGGTGAATTTTGGAAAGGGTGACAGACTTCCAGAGAATCGTAAGGGTCATGAGGAGACTCCAAACTGGTCCCGACGCCAAGATTGGGAGAACCACCTGAATTCCAAGTGAACCCCCTAACAAGATGTCTTTCCCAGCTATAACTGCATGCACCTAGGTTGACACCTATCTTCCTGCAGTCGCATGTGTTCCCCTTCGCACTTGTTCCCTTTCCCAGGAACTTAGGACAACACCATTCATGTCCATCTTAGCCTTTAGGAAAATAATAATAATAAAATATTATTCTCTTAGAGGTAAGCCCTCTAGCTTAGCCTCTAGGCCTAGACACTTAGCCCCCTCCCTCACCCTACCTAGTGGAGCTTAGTCCCCCATAACTCTTTCTTCATGGTCGATCTACATGCAACGATGTAATTATATTAAATATATGAGCATTTACACATTTACAATAGTAGGCTCACTGACCTTTGCATCTAGGCTCTCTGGCCTAATCACCACATAAACCTCCTAGCTTATTATAACTCAGCTCACCAGCCTATCAAATATTTTTACAATTCATAATTACAACTGGGGATCTACTTGGGGATATTACAAAGAATGTGCATAATGTTTTTCATGTCTCTTTTCTAAAAAAATATGTACATGATCCTAACCATGTTATTGATTGGCATCTGATTCAGGTAAAGACAAATGGAGACTTTCAGGTCCAACCAACATGTATATTGGATAGAAAAGTCAAAATGCTCTAGAATTGAGTTATAGAGATGGTAAAATTCTAGTGGACCTACTATGGTCTTGAAGATGCTACCTGGGAGCATGAAGATGCCATGCAAGCGGATTACCTGCAACTTTTTGAATTAATTTTGATATTTTGATCTTTGTTTTGTATATGCACTGAGGACAATGCCAAAATAAGGGGGAGGGGATGTAACACCCCAGGTTTTGAGCCCCATATTAAATAATGTATTTTGTTAAGTTATGAAAGAACAGAGTGCCTAAACAATTGAAAGAGGTCACTATGCCTAGGAAATCCATTTTTTTTTATCATTATTAATAATAAATACATCGTTGGATGCTAGACGGACAAGAATAAGAGTTATAGGGGGCTATGATTCCACAAGAGAGGGGGCTTAAGGGGATAAGTATTTATTTTATATTTTATTTACCCATTTTGGTTAATGGAGAATACAAATTATGTGTGCTTCTTGAGAGGAAGGCCAAGTGGTTCCCTCATTCCAAGAATTACATAAACCCCTCTTTGGTCTGGGGTGGGGGTTCTCTCTTTCTTGTTCTTGTTCTTATGCTTCAGTCATTCACTCAATTTCTTGTTGTTCACACCTTTCGTTGGGATTTCACTCCATTCATTCTTTCACCCACTCTTTTTTCCTCATTCGTGTCTTGTCTTGGGAAAGGAAAAAAAATTGTTGAAGAACAACCATGTTATTGCTGGTTGTAGAGACTGCTGGTGTATTCTAGCCATGAATTAAGACCTGCATGTCTAATATGATTTGGTATGTCCCCAGTATTGCTCACAGGTGTGAGTCCTGAGAGTCCCAACATGGAGATTCTGGACCGGCTGCAATGGAGCCCTGGAAGGAGATGGACATCCTAAGGGACTGCGTGGCAGAGAAGGGGGTCTCCATTCTCTTGGATTGTGTAGGTCGGGTAGAAGAAAGTTGGGTACTTGGATTGTTTTGGGTGTTGGGAAGCATGTGAGAGCTTGAGTGATGATTGGTTTGGGAAGCTGAGTGACACTATGGAACCATCCTTGTGGATTCATAGCCCCGACTCGGGGGTGACATTGCTGTTGAGACTTGGAACAACAATGTCTACGGATGGGTGGAACGTCCTTGGTCTGCAACCAGATGGTGTCTTGTTTTAGAAAAGATGAGTTCTCTTTGTGATGGTTATTTACCTGTGTATCTTTATTTCCATTGTGTATTTAATTATCTATGAATTTCACATCTATAATATGCATGCTTGCTGGTTATTGTTGTGCATGTTGTATGGTTAATTTATTTTATGCTTAGCATTAATCTTTATCAATTCATCTGAATATTTCATGCATCATTGTTATTTAAAGTTAGGTTAGAGGTCGAATTAGTCCAGAAGGGGTCTTGAAGTTAGTGTGCCCGACCTATGGGTAGTTGGGTACGTTACAATATATCTGTCATTGTTTCTTCTTTATGTGTAGCATAATATAATCCCCTTGTAATAAATTTATGCTCTAAGTGATTGATAATCCCAACCTACATATGGTCAAGGAATGCAAGTCCTCTTCTGACAAAAACATTCCATCTTTAAATACAAGGCTATCATAGACACTTTTTAATTCAATTGGCTCTTGGACCTTAGATTGCAAGCTGTGGCTACAAAAATAATTTTTGCTAGATGAGATGACTCCATAAGTGTTTATTTTATGAATTAAAGTTTGAAAATTTTCCTTTTCTAAATAGATTTATAATTAGTGAGTCTAAGTTCAAATATTATAGAAAAATATATCTTCAATATTTACACACTCTAACCCACTTCCACTCTGTGTTTCATTAGAATATAAAAGGTAAGCTGTAGAATAATCTTCTAGATCTCCCTGTAGATGATAATTAGAAAAATGCCATGTGAAGAGAGCATCAAAATCAAAGAAAGGGTTATCATCCTCAACGTAAATGTCTCCATAATAAACAACATATTCACTTTCCTCTTGATCTTCAAGATTACCAGCTAACATAGATCCAAGAGAAATTCCCTTAGTTATCCCACAATTTGAGTATGTTGAATTCCTTATATTTGATAATAATTAACTCGTTTCTACTTCTAATCCTTTTGTTTGTTCATAATTTGGATTGAAAGAAGTAGATATTGTAATTCATAACAAGTCTTCAAGAGTTTTATAACCAACTTCTTCATTCAAAACAAACAAAGAATCATTGTTCAAAATATTTCCCTTAGGTTTTTCTTTAGAATAAAAAAATAGATTGTATGAGACTTGGAAATCAATAGATTTTATTTTTGTTGGGAGAATGAGTTCTTGTTCTTATATGTAGTTTGCTGATATAGTGTATTTGTTTGAATCAAGACAGCGTGGAATATCTTATTGTAAATTAGGACTTACACAATCTTCTAAATTAAACTCTCTTTTAGGATTATTTTGTAGATAATTCCTTCTAGAACATAATGTTTGTCACGAGGTGAAAGTTTTGGTTTCAAATATTTCAAAAGAGGATATGTCTGAAAACATGAATCTTTCTCACAATCAAAAGATTTCCTTTGAAAAGAAAGGATATAAGAAAATCATTCAAGGGATTATTTCCAAGAGGTTTTATCACTTTCATGAAACCTATAATAAATACGTGGAAGCCTTAGTATAAAATCATCATTAGATTCATTTTTATTTTTTTGTATTTTTTCACACTCACAACAAAGACATTCGTGGTTATAATTTTTATGAGTCGTTAGAACAACTTCCACAAACCAGTTTTAGCTATGAATGGATTTGGCTAGTAACTCCCTATACCAATCTTGAATGTGTCCTTTTAAAGTGAGGTTAAACAACTTGCATACATCATTATCTTGATTTTTGCCTTTTTGTGATATTTAGGCATGTAAGATTAAAATGGATAAGATGCCTAAAAGTAATGGGTTTTCCCTTCACCATCAAAATTAACTCTGTAAAATATATATACTATCTTCTTTGGGATAACATCTAATGGTCTCGAAAGAGTAAACTCATAATCCCATAAACATCTAATGGTCTCGAAAGAGTAAACTCATAATCCCATAAGGGGTATGAGAGTAGCCATGGGATGTTAAGAAATTTTTAAAAATGTTCTCACATAGGTTAGCTTTTCATCCGACTTTCCTTCTAGATTCACAATTGTTGAATGGCCTTGTGTAATCAATGCATATTATCCTAAATGAAAGGTTCTAATTAGACCTTATACAATTTGGAATAGGGAGTCTATCCACTTTATGGCTTGATAACCTTTACATGGTTTTGTTTGGTTTTACCTATTGTGGTTTGATTCACCATTTATGTATTTTTTAAATGCAATAAATGGGATGCCACTAATCTAAGATGCAAAGTGAAAAATGATTCCCATGCTAACTAATAAAACTTATAAGGTAAACATAGCACTAAATACATTACTACTTTAACCCTTTAGTAAAAAGTTACTTAAGAAAATAAAAACAATAATTTAAATAACTAGTTGCATTACATAAAAGTATGGTAATGATCAACTAACTATAGTACTATGCTTGAGGCTATAAAAAAAATTGTGAAATAAACTAAATAAAACAAGTTGCTCATAAGTGAGAAAAGTCTATGTTGTAAAAGCAAATTCTTATAACACTTTAAAATTAAGCAAATTAGAAAAAACCATTCCAGAAACCACACATTTTAGAACTTAAGTTTGTCTTCAAATAGATTGGCCAATAATTTCTTCTCATTCATTAACATTTCATAGAAAATTCTACAAAGACGCACAAGAAAAAGTTACAATTAGATTTCATTTTTTTATAGAAAAGATGAAGGAGAGGGGAAATCAATCATATTGATACATTTGGTGAAATGCTCATTTAAACTTCATGCATATTGGGTTCCTTAAGTAAAATATCATTTTCTCCTGCTTGGGGGGTAGACCCTCTTTGTCTGTTTGAATCCTCTTCTCTAGAAGAGTGCTCTAAGTTTTTTGAGGAATCTACTTGCCCTTTTTTGTTCTACATTTCCTTATATGTGCAAACCATGCCTAAAAGGTTTGATATAATGAACCTCAATGAGGAAAATGATGTTTTTTTAAAGGAGCCTTGTAGGATGCTATGCTCTACCTCATCATTTTTTCAAACTTCTCCATCTTAGGTAGTAGAGCTCCAATTAATGTTAATTCCCTAGTGGGAGCTTCCACATAATTTTTAATGGATGCTTCAATAAATTTAAAGAGGGAGTTGACATCTTTATATTTTAGATTCTATAATATTCTAGGTCCTTAGATACTTTATCCTTTGGAAATATATTGTCCCAATTTGGCCCAAAATATGGTAAATGGAAAGTATTTTCCATATTCTCTATAACATACCAGAACAAAGAAACATTTGTTATGAGTAAATTTAGTGAGAGCATTGTAAGTTGTCTGTTTCTAGTATTTCAAACCAAATTCCATTTCTTCAAATAATGCAAGTGTGAAAATAGTAATTTCAATGGTAACTTCCTCTATAGAGAACTACTATAAATTCCTCTATAGAGGACTACTTGAGTGAGCCTAAGAACATGTGTTTCCTCCTTTGGGATAATATGTTCAAATCCAGAGGGGGGTAAGGTATCTACACCTTCGTAGAATTTAGCAGTAAAATAGTTGCATAGAGGGGGGCCCTTGTCCCACAAACAAGGGGGTCTCAGACACCAATTTCGTGTTTGGCTTGGCTGTGAACTTAAAATCATATTATTATTATTATTATTTAACCTTATTAAATCATAATTGAGCTTGCTAATAAGAAAGCTCATACTTTTGGATATGATTCATGACACCAAAAATATCTTGACCATGAGCTTGCACATGCTATGCTCTATCATAAAACTTTCTTTGAACATTATTCAATTCATCTTTTATTCTAATTTTTTTTTTTCATTTTGATACTTACAAGATTGATATTAATTAACTTGATTCTCTAGGAAGGCAATTTTTCTTTCATATTCCCTCGTCTTATTTTCTATATCCACAACTTTTTTTACATTTTATTAGGCAATGTGTAATATAGTAAGACAGAGTAATCCAAACTCATCTTTCTTATGTCCATTACCAGACTTTTAGTGATGAGTATTACTATGGAGTTCAGACTAATTTCACTTAAGTTATGCTTTTGTCTTATTACTTTCTTCCTTTGTTTGTCAAATGAAAACAATTCTAAATCAACAACTTCATCTATAGGAGTTGAAATGGCGTCCTCACCTCCT
The DNA here is from genome assembly GCA_010110895.2 of Picea sitchensis. Taxonomy (NCBI): domain Eukaryota; kingdom Viridiplantae; phylum Streptophyta; class Pinopsida; order Pinales; family Pinaceae; genus Picea; species Picea sitchensis. The sequence continues at coordinate 714,513 of SNQJ01S0001990.1, read as the reverse complement.
ATAACTATGCCTAAACCAAAAGTAGTGGAAAAGGTTTGAGTGGTGAAAAATTCTTCCACCTATGATTAGTCTAGTTTCTTTGTGTTTTCTTCATTGGTTTCCTATGTTAGCTCATTCCCTCCTTGTGTGACTTCCTTTGATCCGTTGCTATCTAGATTCTTCTTCAATTTTCCTATGTTTTTCATATTTTACCTCATATTATTTTCTTGCTAATTAATTATCCTCTTCTTCCTTCTTTGTTGCCAATTCAACTCTAGCTTTAGCCTCTAATTCCCAATTATTATTTCTTGATATCTTTATTTTGTGTTTTTTCTTTTATTTTGGCTTTATATTCTTCTTTGAACTTATATAATACTTCCAATCTTCTCTTTTCTTATTCCTACCTTTTTTCTTGAAGGGTTTTTCTCTTAGAAATAACCCTTGCAACTTCCTCCTTCTTCTTTCTTTCATTCTCCTCAGAAATCAATTACAAATTGTTCAAAACCTCTCCATAGGTCAGTGCCATATTTTTATTTTTTTTAGCCACAATCTCTTGATGTTCATAAGGGAAAGAGATCCTCACCTATGATATTTTCTTTACAACAATCCCTAGGGGATCATGGATTAATGCTCTTTATAGATTAAAATGGTATGCCTCAATGTTTTCTCCCTCCATATTGGCCCAAGTATAATATACCATCCCTTACAAGCCCATATACAATGGATATGATGGGCACTTCTTCTTTTGGTGTTTTATCAAGCAAACACTAAATCCATGCAGAGCTATTTGATACCCAATATCTTAAAGGAACAACCTATTTGTCACATACAATGGAAGCATGTGAGGTGTTTGTGTAGAACCATAAATATTGATATATGTTTTTTTTTGTTTTTTACTGGCGCGGGAATCGGCAACAGGCGATTCTTGTACTCGCTTGACACAAGGCCTATTCTCGTCTGCTACCTCTATAACCTCTAGGTGCGTCCACACAACCCACAATCATGGGGCATGAGTTAATCGGGGTGAGAATTGAACTTGAGACCTCCTTTACACATTTCCTTCCATTTACATGACACTTGCTACTTAGTCTACACCCCTGCGAGCTCAATATTGATATATGTTGAGTTCTCTTCCAAGTACAAATATGCAATATTATTTAGTACCTCTATAGATTCTATATATATTCTTGGGTAGGGTTTGTAGAAAATGAGTTCATGCAGTGGTGTAAAGAAACCATCACAACTAAGTGCATATTGAAAGTGGTACTCATTCTTGATAAATATTTGCAATAAACATGAATGAGAGGTTGATATTTTTGGAATACTGAGTGGGGGGGTGAATCAGTATGAAAATTGTTCTTCCTTTAACCACAATATTAAATCAATAGTTCATCATTAGCATTCACTATATCATCAATACCATAATTAAGTGCATAAATAACACATAAACATAGCACACCAGAATTTTACGTGGAAACCCAATGTTGGAAAAAAACCATGGAATGTTTTTCTTATTTATCAGAGAGTACATTCATTGGAAGCACCAAATTCCTATTTTTCCAGCTACAACTAGAAGGAGGATTCAACCCCCTAACTAGAGGCTACAACCTAAAGGAATCTCCAACGCCCTAATTTATCAGCTCCAATCGGAAGGAGGCTACAACACCCTTTCCTTGCCTCGTCCAACTGCCCTAAAACATAAATGTAGACCAATCTGTCATTACCTATGTTGTTGTACCTGATAACCTATTGTTGTTGATGTTTCTAATACTTCTGATGCTACTATTGATTTCAATATCTCATCAATACTTCAACCACACATACCTCATTCCAAGATCCAAAAGAGAGTTCTCCAAATCAAATTCTTATGAATCACTAAGATATATTTGTTCCTGATTTATTCAGAATACACACGAGTTCCACTTGATTGATATCGGGGAGGGAGGAATATAGAGAGTTGATTATCAATTGATTGTTATTGATAAGTTTATAATTCCATGCCATGATCACTACTGATTGGAATCAACTACTTAGGTTTGGAGTGACTTAAAATCAACGCGTACACAAGAAGACATACCTTCAACCTATAGCTGACCTGGGTTTTGGATCTTTGATCTTCAACAACTTTTCTTCACAGGTTCACAACCCTTACATTGTCTTCTTGTAGATCTCCACACTTTTCCTCACTCTAGCCCATGGATGTCTGCGCTTTTCCTCCTGAAACTCATGGATTTACACAAAGGACCTGGATCTCTAACACTTATTCATACACTCGGCTCCTGCAAACTTCTTCATTCACTGTACTTCACTGAATTCCTCTCACTGTCTCAAATATGTGAATCTATATTCACCAGAAGTTATTTTCAAATTGTCTCTTCTCTATCCTTTAATGAGGATCTCATGATGACATGCGAATCACATAGGATCTCATGATGACATGCAACTCACATGCAATTTTTAAATTATGTTTAGAGTTACTTTAACATGCAACTGACATGCATCTTGTTAACTTCTTCTTACAACTACTTTACCTTCACATGAAACTTGTTAACTTCGTGTTAAAGGTTTGACATCAATAAAAACCAATCTTTAAACAATTAATGACAACCAATCTTTCAACAACTAATATTTCAACAATTAATATTTCAACCATTAATCTTTCAACAATCTCTCCCTTTGGCATTGATGGAAACACTTAGACACAACACTTATACATATGATGGCTCCCCCTGTCTGCATGCCTGTTCTCTTCATTTCCATGTCTATGTTTTTTTCTCCCCCTTTGACATCAATGGAAAAGGGTGACTTCTCCTTGGGTATGCTGCCCCTATCTCTAAGCCTCTAATCTCTAATGATGTTTCTATTCATGTTGATTCCTCGTGTAAATATATGATAAAAATCATGCAAAAATAATTCAATTCTTTCATGATTCCTACTTCTCCCCCCTATCTTATTGTGCCAAATGCCATGTAGATCAATGCGGGGCTAAACCTACTCCAAGTTTCTGTCGAAGATACTCAAAATTTTCCTTTGGAAGAGGTTTGTTGAAGATATTTGAAATTTTTTCTTTTGTCCCAATGTACTCTACCTTGATGTTATTCTTTGTAACTTGTTCCCGTAGAAAGTGAAACTTGATCGTAATGTGTTTCATCTTGGAATGCATCACTGGATTCTTAGAGATACTTATAACACTAGTATTATCACAAAATATCAAAATAGGCTCATCACATTCCACCTGTATGTCTTGCAATGCTTGCTTCATCCATAGAACCTGTGTACAACATGTTGATGCTGCAATATACTCTGCTTATGTTGTGGACAACGATACTGAAGCCTGTTTCTTTCTCAACCAAGATATCAGGAAATCACCCATGTAGAAGACTGATCCACTTCTACTTCTTCTATCATCAACAATTCATGCCCAATCCGCAATTGTGTATGAAACTAGAGATAGATCATTCCCTTTTTGATACCATAATCCATAGTCTTTTGTCTCTTTGAGATATTCTCTTTACTTCCATAACATGTGTTTCCTTTAGTGCTTCTTGAAATCTTACAACTTGTCCAACTACTTGCATCGCATCTGGTCTTGATGATGTCACATAGAGTAAAATGTCAATCATTGATCTATAGAGTCTATGATCTTCATCCTTGGATTTATCATCTTTGCTCAATTTGCAACTAGTGTGCATGGGAGTACTTACGAGCTTGCAATATACCATTCCAAACTTCTTTACCATTTCTTTGATATAGTTGGTATGGGAGATGAAAATACCTTTATCTTGTTGACATATGCAGAGTCCCAAAAATAAAGACAACTCACCAAGTAATGACATTTCAAATTCATTCTGAATGTATTTAGCAAATTTCCAACTCATCCTTCCATCATCACTTCCAAAAATAATGTCATCAACATAAATTTCAATTATCAAAATATTGTCTTGATTTACCTTTATGTAGAGATTGTTTTTTGCATTGCCTTTCCTAAACCCTTTCTATTGTAGACACCTTTCCACTCTTGAATACCATGCTTTGGGGGATTTTTTGAATCCATACAATGCCTTCTTCAATCTGCAAACATGATCTTCCTTTTCTGAAAATACAAATCCTTCTGGTTTTTCAATGTAGACTTCTTATTTTTGTTCTCCATTTAGGAAGGATGATTTTACATCCATATAATATACTTTGATTTTATTATAACATGCATAAGCCAAGATAAATATGACTGCTTTCATTCTGGAAACTAGTGAAAAACTTGCCTTATTCTTGGTTACATGTCGATCCTCATTCAAATTGTGTATGAATACCCACCGGTGTAGCAATGGGTTCCCCATTGTCCCCCATTGTTACCAACCTTTTAATGGAGAATTTTGAAAATAAGGCCCTGGACTCCTTCCCCCTAAAACCATTAAGATGAAAAAGATTTGTCGATGACACCAATGTTCTCTGGCCCCACGGGAAAGAGGAATTACAAAATTTCTTCCAACACCTAAACAACATATCCGAAGATATAAAATTCATAATGGAGCTTGAAGAGAATGATCACATCCTCTTTATAAATGTTCTTATCAACAAGAGAAGTAATGGGGACCTAGGGCATGTGGTTTATAGAAAACATTCCCACACATAGAACTATGTCCACGCCAACTCCCATCACCACCCCAACCAGAAACTAGGTGTTCTAAAAACTTTAGCCATGAGAGCCATAAGAATCTCCAATGAAGCACACCTAGATAAAGAAATCAATCACCTTACCAAGAATTTTAGGAAAATAGGTTATACTCACAAAGACATTAAGAATGCAATAAACAAAGCCTTAGAAAAACCCGCGATAATCCCAATGTCCAGAAAGACCAGAACCCTAATAGAGATGCCTTCCTTCCTTACATCAAAGGAGTGACCGATAGGATTGCAAGAGTCCTCAACACAAAAGAGATTAAGACCTCCTTCAAACCACTTGAAACCATCAAACATAATATGAGATCTGTCAAAGACAAACTTGACCCTCACAAAGGAAAAGGAATCTACAAAATAGAGTGCTCATGTGGAAAATGCTACATCGGTGAAACCGATCGCTCCTTCCAGATTAGGATAAAAGATCATGGAGCTGACATTAATAATGAATGCATCCGCACCTCTGCCCTAGCTGAACACTCCGTTACAACAAAACACCATGTCCACCTAGAATACATCACAATCCTCGCCAGAGAAAACCACCTCTTTAAACAACGTATTAGAGAAGCTATTGAGATCCAAAAACACTCTGGTAACCTAAACAAAGATAATGGGCTAGAATTAAGCGAAAAATGGCTCCCCTTGATTCATAAAAATAATAATAATTAACATTATTTTAAGAAAACAATCTAATACTAAAAATAACCCTACCTAATTAATAATCATACCCTAATAAATTACACTTATTATAATAAACACTCTTAACAAAACTATCAATGGGAAAATTCATACGTAAAAAACATAAATCATAACAATTTAGGATCTAATACCAAATAAGTTTTCCTAATTAATAATCATACCCTAACAATTAATTAACCCTAATTAATAATCCTACCCTAACAAATAAATGACACTTATTAAAATAAACTTTTAATAAGACTACCATCATTATTATAACATAAAAATTAAAAATTGAAATCATAGTTTAGATAAGCTTAATAAACTAACCCTAATAGATTCTTTAATTGACATAAAAACTAGAACCTATTAACACAGTTAATTAAACTAATTTAAAAACATTGAATTAATAATGAAACCCTAAAAAAGATTAAATCAAGATTAAAATTTTCTAAATGAACATAGCCGACACCCAGGTCTCCTTTCACATTTAGTATTTAATACCTTCTCTTCTCTTCATTTTAAATCTAGGCTTCATGTCCTGAAGATGGATCCTAATTTGGACCCAAAACGTTGGTGATCTATTGATAAGACTGTGGCTAATCCGATCACTTCTGAAAATCCAAACCACATAAATCTCATTAATCACATTCTTATATTTAGGCATTGGAACAAGTTCCCATGTTTCAATCTTCTCTATCTAATATAGTTCTTGTTCCATAGCTTTTATCTAGTGTTCATCAGTGTTGGCTTCTTCAAAATTGTTAGGTTAAACTATGGACAATAGTGCTAGATGTCTTTGTTCTGGCAAGCGCAATTTTTTTCGAGTTTCAACTCCTGCATCTTTATTCCCAATGATCTGTTCTTGTGGATGATTTTTCTGTACTCGCTGGATAGGAATTTTTGGAGATGTCTAAAGATTTTATTGGTCATCTTCCTCTTTCTCTGCTTTTGGTTTCTCTTCTTCTTCTTCTTCTGCTTCTGCTGCTTGTACTTCTTGTTTCGAATCCTCTTATCATTCCTTCTCTTTTGAGTCTTTGCTTTATTCTTTGGGATTTCATACACTTGTCTCGTCAATATGCACATCGATGTTTTCCACTATTCTATTGAGTCTCATATTGAAACACGGGTATGCCTTGATTTTTCTTGAGTACTCAACAAATATACCTTTGTCAACTCAGGATTCAAATTTTCCAATCCTACTATCTTCTCTTTTGATATAGCACTTGCTTCCAAATACTCTAAAATGGTTCACATTTTCTGGTCTTCCTTTCCATATCTCTTAGGGATTCTTATCACTATTATTTCTAAGAATTCCTCTGTTTAGGATATGAACTGATGTATGTACTGCTTGTGCCCAAAATATGTCGCCAAAATTGGAATCTTTCAACATGGTTCTGGCCATTTCTTGTACTATTATGTTCTTTCTTTCAACAACTCCATTTTGCTGAGGTGTCTTGGCTGATGATAATTTCATTTTTATTCCATGTTTGCCACAAAAATCCATGAATTCTTTCTATGTAAACTCTCCACCATTGTTTGATCTCAAACATTTGATTTTCAAGTTTGTCTTTTTTTCAACCATTTCTTTGTATATATTGAAGTGTTCGAATGCCTCTGACTTCTTCTTGAGAAAGAAAATTGCAGTCATTCTTGTGTAGCTATAAATCGGTAGCATGACGTATTTTTCACCATTTAATCTTTTTGTTCTCATTGGTCCACATAAATCGATATGTACAATATCCAATGGTTTTTTCATTGAGTACTCCTTTGATTTGAACTTGGTCCTGGTATGTTTTCCCTAAAGACAATGCTTACATAGAGTTTTTGTTTTATTTGACATTTCAGGCATTTCTTTTATTGCTTCCTTTCTGATGATTTTGAAAATATTGTCAAAGTTCATGTGACCCATTCTTTTGTGCCAGAGATAGATTTCATTTTTATTTCCTAAATAATACCTTTCTTTTCCAATTTCATTAAGAACATATATGTTGTTCGGAGTCCTTATTGTTGTTGCCACTAACTTGCCTGATCCTTCTTTCCCAATTTCACATTTCTTTGAATCAAACTGAATTATGTGTCCTTGATCTCACATTTGAATTACATTCAACAGCTTGTGTTTCATATATTAGACTAGTAGAACATTGTCTTCCATGGCATATTTGATTCAAATATTAACTCTGCCTCTACCTATAATTTTAGTTGAATGATTATTTCCAAATGAAACTGATCCATCTCTTTATTTCTTTAGAGTTATAAACCTATTATTGTCACATGTCATATGCTTTTAATAACCACTGTCAACATACCAATCACTTTTTTTGTGTTGGGATTGTAGAGAAAGCGAGCATTGATTCTTCTTTCTTTTCCATATCTCTTGTGGTTCCGATATCTAATTGTTAATGTTTTGCTTTGATTTCCTGGGTGGAATAGTCAATCTACATTTCTTCGCTATGTGTCCAAAATTGTTGCATTTGTAGAATTTTATTTCATTTCTCAATGAACCAAAACTATTTTGGTTTTTGTTGTATGCCTCATAATATTTTATGGAATAACCATTATTTAAGTACCCTACATAGTTGCTTAGGTTCTTTTCATAGGTTCTGCAGTTTACAACTTTATTTCCAAAATTAGCACAATTAAAACAATGACCATAAAAGAATCTTTCATACCTAGGAGTAGATGATATTCTTTGCGATGCACTCCTTCTGAATTTGTCTTCTTGAGTATTGTTTATTTATGGAATTCTCATATTTGGGGGCTTTCATTCTTCCTTCTTGAAATAATCTCTAACAATCTCTACATATCTTATTTGTTTTGCTTCCCATTCTGTTGTCTTGGAGCTCAATCCTTTCTCATTCTGTACTTGATTGTATCCTAGTCCGGATCTGTCATAGGATGGTTTTTGACGACTGATGATTTGATCCAATATTCTAGTGCTCTTTTGTTGTATATATTTCTTTTGAAGATCTTTCCTTAAAGAGGCTATTTTTTTATTTCAAGCTTCCAATTGTTTTCTCCTTTTCTCCTAACTGACTTCTAAGTATTTCCTCAATTCTGATTTCTTTTTCTATTTGAATTTTTAGATTCTCGATCATCTTCTCTATTTTTTCAGAGTTGGAATTCTAAGATCCCTCTTTCATTTTCAAATCTGCCTTGAGTGACTTGTTTTTCTTTCTTTCTTTCCTAAGTTCTTATAATGCACCAATTGGCTCTTCTCTGAGATTTCCTTCGCCTTCTTCTTTGGAATCATATTCTATTGACATGAAGAATACTCTTTCTGAATCAATGTTGCTATCATTATCCTCCTCGTCTGATGAGGAACTGTCCTCGTTTGAGTATAAACTTTTCTTGAAGAATTTCCTTTTATTTATTCTCTTGTTTCCCTTTTAGAAGCTTCTTCTTCATCACTATCTTTATTCTTATGAGGAAATTTAGAAGAAAAATTACCAATACCACCATAATTAAAATATTTCAATGGAAGCATACCTTTATAATTTCCAGTCCCTTTCTTTAATTTCCTTACGAAGTTAGCCATCTCTTCATCTTCATTTGAATCATCACTACAACTACAACCTATTTTTGACTTTTGGTTGCTATTATTCTTTGTCTTATTGGATGCCTTGAAAGTTTCTTCCTTCATGTCTGGGTTCTCTGTTGGCAATTATTTAACAGACAATGAATGCTTGTCATTGATGGCAAGTACAATGGTGAGGACGACATACAACGGATGCTTGTCATTGATGGCAAGTACAATGGTGAAGACGGCATGAGTACAAGCAGTTTGTGATCGACAGGCAAACAAAAGATAAGTTCAGGAAGATCGAGTGATTGAAGGCCCGAGAAGCATTTATGATCATTGGATCACATCCAAAACCCCCGACAGCATGAGGGCCGTCAGATCTGAATAAAGACAAGAAGAGTGCACTGAAGAGGAGGATAGATCACAGGCATCAGATCCGAGAGCAGGGTCCGACCACCGTTGGATCGAAGAGAACCTGCACGGTCTTTAAACTGCAAGGAGAAGTGGGTGTAATCACAATATGCAAATTTGCGATGAAATCTGAGCCGTCAGATCAAACTTTGATCTAGACCGTTAATTCCAGTCACTGTCGAAGTATCGGGGATCGGGACTTTGAAATGTCAAAATCATTTGACAACAAGAACCTCGAAATCACGATATGCAATTTCACGATTTAATCACAGCCGCTGAATAGAGATCAGATCTGAACCGTTGATTTAACTTATCATAGTTTTGGGGATCGCGAACTCAAGAGGGAAAGAACTCAATGCATCAAGAATGTCGATTTCGTGATATGCAAAATCACGATTGAATCTGAACCGTCAGATCAAGAAATAACCTGGACCATTGATCACATCTCGTATCGGAGTTTCGTGAATCGTGATTTGAAACAAATGCAACAAGAACCCTGATTTCACAATATACAATATCGCGATTCAATCACAGCCATTGAATCAAGATCATACCTGGACCATTGATCACAGCCCGTATCGGAGTTTCGTGAATCGCGATTTGAAACAAATGCAACAAGAACCCCGATTTTGCGATATGCGATATCGCGATTCAATCACAGCTGTCAAGTCAATATCAGACCTGGACCGTTGATCAAACTCCACATCAGAGCTTCGTGAATTGCGACATAGAGAGGCAAAGAACACAATGCAACAGGAATGCCGATTTCACGATATGCGAAATCACGATTTAATCGCAGCTGTTGAATAAAGAAGTGATCTGGACCGTTGATCTGACTTCTTCATGGAGTTTCGGGGATCGGGATTTGTAAGTGACAAAAACTCTGAGTGCCAAGAATGCCGAAATCACGATGTGTGAAATATCGATCGGATCTAAACTGTTGGATCAAGCATTGATCAGAGGGTTACTGTCCTTTCTTGCAGATTAACTTTTCAGTTACAAATCCGTTAGTGAAATGGATTCATGATTGCCAATCAGTTGGCGTTTCAGTTGCTTAGACAATTTTCGTCATTTTGCCTAAGTAGTTGGGAAGTTGAACCATTGTGTTCGAGTGTATAAAAGGAAGATGAAGCAGACTGTGTTGTGTTGGCTGTTCTGGACAGGAAAGGAATGAAACAGTAAGAAAGGATGCGTGGTAGGAAAGGAAGTATATGTGCAGAGTGAAATGGAACGCAGAGCAGAAGAGCAGAGCAAGAGAAAACACAGAGCAGAATAACAGAACGAGTTGAAGAAGAGCAGAGCAAGAGAAAATGCAGAGCAGAATAACATAATGAGTTGAAGAAGGGAAAAATGAGAGTACGAGTTGATGCAGAGTAGACCTGCTGAACAGACAGAGGAAGAGAATATTTGCAGAACAATTTGTGAAAGGTCAGACTTAAAGAACAGAGAAAGGAAGGTAAGAATTGATTTATCTGGGTAATTGTCTGTGTATTCATTATTTGATATTTTAGCGTGGGAGGGAGGTGCTCGGGAGGACTGTTGTCCTCAAAGGTTCAAGTGGGAGCTTGAACACAGGAAGCTTTAGCTTCCATCTGGTTGCAGCCAAAGAAACTAGGGTGGTAGGGTGGTGCTAGGGAGAACAAGTGTTCTTTGTTATATAGGTTGGAGCCTGTGTAACTAGAAGTTGGTGCTTCCATCCAGTTGGTGCTGGAACATTCAGGAAGTTGGTGCTTCCATCCAGTTGGTGCTAGAATATTCAGGGAGTTGGTGCTTCCTTCTAGTGGG
>SNQJ01S0001990.1:630480-695413 GCA_010110895.2 Picea sitchensis | reverse complement strand
CCTTCTTATCCTTCCCCGGAATCAATGTATGTGTTATTCCATCCTTCTCCAAGGTATATGTGTTCATTCTCCCATCATGGACAACATTTCGGTCATACTGCCATGGTCTACCCAATAAAACATGACAGACATCCATGGGAATGGCATCACACAGGATCTCATCCTTATATTCACCCATTTTAAATTGGACCAAGCATTGTTTTGTAACACATACCTGGTGTCCTTTCTGCAGCCATGTCACTTTGTATGGACTCGGGTGTTTGTTCGTTTTCAGCTCCAGCTTCTCCACCATCTCGGTCGAAACGATATTATCGGTGCTTCCGCTGTCCACTATGACCTTGCATTTCCAGCCCTTGGTCTTGCACGTGGTCCGGAATAGTCTGCATCTTTGCGCTGAGCTATCCACCTCTTTCTCAGGTTTCAAGAGAGCCTTGTGCACTGTCAGTGATTTCCCACTTCCAGTGTCTTCATCCTCCATGTCACGCCTCTGCGCCTTAGCGACGTGAGCTTTTCCTCTGTCCATTTTCCTATCTGGACAGTCCACGGCTTTGTGACCGTCTTTACCACACGTAAAACATGTGATAATTCCTCCTCTGCCTCTTCCTCTACCTCGAGTACGAGGAAATGTGATTGCATCAGCATATCCTCCTTGCTGATCATCTTGCTGTCTCCTCGGCTCAGCATATTTCTGCCTCTGTTGTGAGGTTCCACCTCTTTCAGCTTTTCCCTGAGGCCTCTTCCAATCCTCCTTAGGCTTTTGAGTTCGTTCTTGGGCTACTGATTTGCCTCTAGGCTGGCTTCTGCCTCGCCCTCGCTATCCCTGCTTGCGGCTCAACTTCTCCTCGGATTTTAGAGCCATCTGGTAAGCATCTTCCACCGTCCTGATGGTTAGCATGCTCAGCTCATCCTAAATGTCATACCTCAACCCATTCAGGTATCTTGCCACCTTTTCGTCATCACTCTCCCGATGACCAGCTCTGATATTGAGCCTATAGAACTCCTCGGTGTATTCCTTTACCGACATCATCTTCTGTCTCAGGTTCTGCATGCGCCTGAACAGAGTGATCTGATAGTCTCTGGGGATGAACTTCGTTTTCATCTTAGCGATCATCCTGTCCCAGCTCTTAATTTTCTGTTTTCCTTTGCAGCGCTTATCCGCCTGCAACTCATCCCACCATAAGGCCGCGTGTCCTTTCAGCTTCGTGAAAGCATGCCTCACCTTCTTGTCCTCTTCGATATCCTCATAATCGAAGTAGGTGTCGAGTGCTCGGATCCAATCCAGCAACTCTTCTGCGTTTAGACTTCCCTCATAGACGGGAATGTCCATCTTGGTCTTCGAGCTCATCCTGGCGATGGCTCTGATCAACCTCTCGGTTGATGCGTCTTCTGCTGAGACTTCCTCTGCATTGCGTCCAGCCTACTCTTCTACCTCGGAGTCACTGAACTCTGCTGCACCAGCACCACGTCTCTGGGTGGTATCCATTTCTTCAAGCCTGGCTCGGAGATCTCTCATCTCTCGTTCCATCTCAGCATTACCTGCCAACCTTCCCCTTCTTCGGGCATCCCTGTCTTCACGATCAGGCGATTGTCTCTCTCTTCTGGGCGGCATGGTGTAATCTGCTTCTCTCTGCTACCTGAACAAAGAGAACTCCTAACCCGCTCTGATACCACTTGACGTAGCTTGCTCCTCCGCGAGCAGCCGCTTCCACCAGGACCTTCTCTCAACCTAGGCCCGAAGAGTTACAAGCTCTTCCAAATCCCCTCTAGAGTTACCCACAGTAAACTCCTTCGGGGATCTCCCCTTCGAAACTCGGGAGATCGTGATTCAGGGATTCGCGGTTCACGCGAACACGATTCACCTACAGCTCCAACCCCCGAACCCCGATAGTCAACAGTCAACGCTTTCGCGCATCGGGGATTTCCCTATCTGGAAATCGACAATGGTAATGCTACGGTTCACTTACACTACAAAACGGCGAACCCCAAACTCCGATGACACCTGTACTCCACCAGTTCTTATGGTCCCACTTTTCCACATCACTCCTCCACTCGTGCGATCGGGGATCGCGGAATCGCAATTTCAACTATCCGGGTCCTTTGTATTTGAAAACCCCCAATACCGAAACCCCGATTCGCCGGATTCGTGCCACCTGTCCTTGTCAAAATCGACGGTCCCTATTGACTCGGGAAATCGCTATTCGTGATTTCGACGGGCATGCAACTCACCTCGTCGAACGCCGAACGCCGAATCTCCGAAGTCCGATGGACTTTAATCCTCCTCGCCTGCGCTTACGGGTTAACTCCCACGTAGCTCCTCCTTGATCTGACGATCCTCGGGATTTCGCAAAACTTCACAGGGATTACAAGTCGTCGATTCTCTTCCTCTTGAGAACTCTTCCTGCTCCCAAGGCTCGATTCTGTTCACGCTCCTCCTGGGTCTGTTCCCAAAGTCTTCCCCACGGAACTATCCCTCCTGAGCTTGGTCCCTCTTGCTCCTCCAGAGATTCTGTACCAACTGCTCACGCTCAAACTTCGACAATTCTCAAAGTGTTGAGTTCCTCCGGACTATGTGCACTCACTGCGACAGTAGCCCATGCCGTTCTTTTCTTTCTCAGACTAATTGCCGAGATTTCCAACCTCTCGGCCTGCACTTTTCCTGCTTGACACGAGTAACCCAATTCGACTTCTGGGTAGATGAGAATGAAAGTTTAACCCTCTAGCCTCCTCAACGCACTCTATGCGGAGGAATTCAACTGCACTCTATGCAGGAATCTTCTGGCTCAAACAGAGAAACAATCGAAACTAATTCTCTCAATCTCTCAGACTTCAGTTAACTTCTAGAATCACATGCACAGCATCTCAGACTTCAGTTAACTTCTAGAATCACATGCACAGCATAACCCAAAGCAAATGCATACAAGTAAAACAAACATTCATGAACGCATAAGCATATACACAAAGAAAACAACACCAGTCATGAAATTGAATCCAAAGCTCTTCTTATTAATCCAATCTGTACATGAGGGCTCTACAAGTTCTCTGCTTGCTCTTTCCTTCAGAATGCAGGAATGAATGAAGAATACAAAGGAGGGTGTCTATATTCTGTTTACGCTCGAAAAATGGAATCATCATATCTACAATTAATTCCTATCTAACAACATTAATTCTATTAAATGCCTTCCTATCTATTATACATTATAAGTGCGCTTCATTACATCAACTCATTAATGCTTGGCGCAACCATATCAAAGTAAAATTCAAAAAGAAGTTTTGCTGGCTTGTCTAGCTGTCTTTCCCTGCTCCACGCGTTGGCTCGCTTGATGAGGTGTGGATGCTCCTGCATCATAAACTAGTTCCAATAAATGGAACATACCTATGTTCAATGTAGGGAAATTCATGCGGGACATGGACACTCGGGGGCATGTTTCCTCTTTGGGTAAAGGGTGTTAAGATACAAAGGATATATGGAAGGAACTGCTTGGCTAATGATGAGAATTGTTGGGGCATGAGGCTTATAAAGAGAAAGCAATATTTGACATTAGGCTAAAAAATGCAAGCAGGATAATGGGATGCAATCACAACTTAACTCCAAAAGTGTCCTTTTTCATAAATTTAGTCCTCTAGGTCCAAAAAAGTATAAAAGAAAAACAAGGAGAACTCTTATAGCCAATGGTGACTAGAGTATTCATTTTTTGTAAGTAGTCTATTTGGTATGGAAAATGGTTAAATTATACCAAAATAGATGTCCTTTCAAATCCATTTAACGAGTGTGAAAGACACAAGTTCACTCGACAATATTTTCATTTTTTTAGGAGTCAGAAAAGAGCTTAACTAAGACTCGGTGGGAGTCCCATAGGTAGTAGTCAGAATGATATTGAGTAAGAGTAATGGGGTTCGAACGCAAATTCATATCAGGACTATAAGGGTCTCTCAAACCTATGGAGTAACTTTTGCATGGGAACCAAATGGAAAAAGTGAGCTAAGCTAGGATGCCCATGGAAGGTAGGCTTTACCACATGAATTACAACACTTCTAAAAAACAAAGAAGGTTTTTTTTCACAACTTAGTGGGGTTGATCCTAAGGAAAAATGATACAAGAAACAAATAAGGAAAAAATTCATGAAGGGAAAAATCTAACCTATATGACAGTTTTGAGATCATGACCTATTAGAATGGATCAACATAAAGAAATGTACCGAAGAAAATGTCTCCAAATTCCTATATATAAGACCAAAAACACTAACCCAAAAGTTAATAACCCTAATATAGAAACCTTTGATAAAACATATGTTAAGGGATACGAAACTTGAAAACGAGAAAACCTGAAAGTACAATATGTACAAAGTACCACAAAACCTTGCACATTATGCATAGTAGTTTTCCAGGTAGGGCCTATTTCTAGGCCCAGGCCAAGGGATTTTTTGGTAATCAAATTATAAAGTTTCCAATTCAATAAGAGGTCAAAAATCCAAAATCATAGCTTCAAAGATAGACTCACTTGAAGACAACTCAACATCCATGAAACTAGGGCTCGAGAACTCACAAATACTAGGGCTTGAGGTCTCACAAACAACAAGATCATACTCAAGGGGAAACACCAGATTACTCGGGCCCATATAAGGGGGATGTCAGGGCTTCCATGAAGGTCGTCTATCGAAATCCAACAACTCACTGGTAGATGACACAATCTTGGTAGAACCCAAAGCTTTCTAAGTTGAGGAGGATAGAATACTTGTAGAAGATCCTTCATCTACAATACATCGAAGAATGCCCATTGTTTGGAAGGGTGCATAAGAAGGAAGGTGAGGCTCTACAAGATCATTCCAATTAAAGGAAACCATCATAGGACTTGGAGGGAGTGTATTAGGAGAGAGTGGAATGCCCCATTGTTCAGAAGGTACAAAACTGGAAATTCTAAGAACATTGTTGAAAAATGCATCACCCCCCAAAAGAAGAGTGAGATTGGTTGAATATTGCATCGACAATGTCACTTCCTTAGACTTATCACTCTACAAGAGAAGAGTGGGATCAATCGAAGATTACATCGAAACAACCACTTATTCAACTATTGGTTGAATAGAATGTGAGACAACATGGTCAAGAGACACATCACCCCCGAAAATAAGAGTGGTGTCGGCTGAAGATTGCATCGACATGACTGCTACATCAACCAAAGAAGGATTGGATTGTTGGGAAATCGAAGACAATTGAGAACCCAAAGGGCCATTATATAAGGATTGCGCTTCTTGTACCACGATATTAGCATGGAATAAATGAGTTAGGTGACCTCCTTTGCAAAGTCTACAAAGGAACTTTGGCTTACATCCTATACGTCTAGGATTCTCAATCATATCAATGCCCCAAACATGACTTGCAGTGGCTAGTGACATGCTCCTAGCACAACTTGCAGAGGCTAGTAGCTGATCTCCAACATGGCTTGCAGAGGTTGGTGATGTTTGTCCAGTGTGACTAGCAATGACTAGAGTTGTGCCCCCATCATGACTTGCAGAGGCTGGTTGCAAATAATCAACATGACTTGCAGAGGTTGTTGACCTATCTCCAATATGACTAGAAAAGGTTGGCGATATGAAAGGTTGTGAAGGTATCATCCCAGATGGGAATGCTTGCAAGGTGAAAGTGATATGATACAAACTATCCATGTGAGGATATCCATTTCTACCTGATGAAGGAACTACGTGCAGGGGATTTCCCATGTTAGAATATTGAGCCCACCCTGATGTAATATCATAGGTTGGAGGAGTATTTACCATAAAATAAGCATTTGGGGGAAAAGGTGTTGTGGATGATAGATAAACATATGAGACATATGAAGTAGAAGAACCACCCATTTGTCCATTCCATCCTTGAAAATTATAACTAGGATTAGGTCTAGAGGAAGGAGGATTCCAACCCCCCATTGTAGGAAAGGACTGAGGGATATGACCCCCACCAACAAGGGAAGGACTAAAAGGAGGTGACGTACCCCTTGACCCAAAACTAGCATCGACGTTGGGTTTCATAAAGGAGGAAAATATGTGCGAAGTCATATTCGACATACCAAAAGAGAAAGGATTAGAGGACATAGGGATCGACTGAGTACTATAATAAGGAGTCCCCATCAAAAAGGTTCCAGGGGGAACATATATTGATTATGACAAAGTCATACCATTCGAAAATATAAAAGGATACATCCCCATGGACTAAGCTAAGCTCATGAACTGGGTATCTCTAACTGAGGGAGTCATAGGGAATCCACCAACCATAGTGGAGATTGGAGTAAAAACAATACTTAGAATGGGATGATCACGAGCTTGAGTGATGGAGATGTACGTACCAAGTTTATTAAGTATTCACCTTTTAGGAGGTAACTCAGTATCAAACCAAACTGTGGTAGTTGATTCAAAATATGGCGAGACCAGCAGGGAGATGGTCTCACTCCACGATGAGTCAAAAATCGTGACGCAAAGAAAAATGCTAAGGCTAACTAATATACAAAGAGCACACTCCTAAATAAAATTAAAAGCCAAATGCACACAAACAAGAGAGGATGGATGAAAGGGACCTCCCAAACTAAAGAAGGTATGCCTCTCCTAGGAGGGGATGAGACTCCCAAACAATAGAGTGGAGGTAACATAATCAATTATAAGGACCTTTGTGGGATTCAAAACACAGTTGGTAAGATTCCTATGGAGATAAAATCCTCCATGAAGTTTTTTTCTTGTCCAATCCCTATCTGACTCAGGGTACCTACAGAATAACCCCTGCAAGAAACCTATGTGGATACCTAGGTCAAGCAACTAAAGTCACCATGGTATAACTAATGCTCGGGTGAGCAGTCGCGGGTTTGGTCCACCGTATGGGAAGGGTAGAAAATCCTGAAATATTGAAAGCGCCACCTCTCAAGGAGGTAAATGAACTAGTGAAACACCTAGATACCAATAGAACCCCAAAAATATCTCTTATGCTAGGAAGGTATTAGAGGCTTATTTCTACAACCAACTTCGTGCATCCTCGTGCTTAACTCTGGTGTGAGCGGAGCATCCCGAGGACACCAATTATACAATTGGTTTCACCACTCCCTGTTCAGACACATACATTGAGTTTTATAGCCTACATTGAGTTTTATAGACACATACATTGAGTTTACTCACAAAATCCTATTCCAAGGCCCTAGGTCCTACACTTGTTTGTGTACCTTGAAAAATAAAATCATTTCCAATCAATTTTAACTATTCAGTGTTAATTTTAGTGGCTTTTGCTTACTCAATAGGTGTGACCATGAAACTGATGGTGTTATGACTCAACATATATAAAAAAGAAGCAAATGTAAAAAAACTGCTAAGTACTAGTCTTTATTTTTCAAAGAAATGGTATTCTTTTAAATCTTGTTCACATGATGAAATATATTCAATTTCAATGAGGTGAAATCTTTCATAACATGCCAAAACTAATGTAATGTAGACAAAAGTGAAAATTCTCTAAATAAAATGATTTTATTTTTTTTGTATTTTCAATATATTGAAATGAAAATGCAAGAAATGAATAAACAACCTCTCAGGAAGACCCTACTGCAAGCACAAGGAGGCAATCCAAGAAGGACACCAATAAGAGACTACCTAGACTAGGATGCAAGGACAACAAATGAGAAAAATGACAATAAATGGGTTCACCCAAAATATTCACCAATGATGCAACTTCCTATCACTTTCTAGACACTCAACAAATAGGACAGGGACCCAAGAAGTCTCAACAACCAACAAAACTCACCCAAAAAACACTAGATATAGCCAAAATGACATAGAAAATAGTGTACGCGACTGTCCAAGGAATATAAGTGTATGTAAGCTCCCTAAACATTGACAACCTGCATATGTACATGACTGTCAAGGGAAAAATCATGTATGGTAAGAAAGAAACTGATTGGGAAAGGGTTAAGCCAAGAAACTCAAATGCAAAGCAAAATAGAGGTTGTCAATCAATAGGCGACATAGAAACTCAAGAAAACAGAGAGAAATAAAGGAGAAAAATAACCAACTACCGAAAAAGGGAGATCTCCCCAGTGGAGTCGTCAATTCTGTTACGAACAAAATCTCTCTATGGCTAGGGGTAAACCACAATAGACAGAATGAAACATAGATATCAACTCTAGTCTCAAGTATGCTAGATAAATGGAAATTCTAACAAAAGGAAGGATAGAAGCCTACCTCGTTCGGGCATCCGAAGAAGACCACAATTGAGCTCACAATCCAACACTTGATACCTACAACTTGTCCTCAACATCCAAGATACACACACATATGGAAATTATATAAAACGTTAGCATATAAACTGGCATAATCCACTAACATGTATAAAAAATATGTCCATGGAAAGTAATACGAATATTTGCAACATATGATTGGATGTGAAAAAAGTATTTCTATTAAAGTAATCAATAGAAGTACATATGTGACAAACTTCTGTATTGACACATATTAGAACTAAGAAACTAAGTCCCTCCACTTGTACCTTCACCACTTCAATCCTCCACAAAGGAAAACTCACAAGAAATAGGAGTAATTGGGTTTCTCCTTCTCAATATAGGAAGAGCTTGGGGGATGAACACAAAAGAAGTTCATACTTTCAAGGAAAAAAGGATGCAGACTCAATATGAAGTGAAATTTCTCCAAGGTGTCTTTTCTCTCAATGACGAGTCAATATTCAAGGCTTGTATATGGATCAATTTATAGCCTCCAAATGGACTTGAAGGGTTGAGTCAAAGCGTTTCTAGTATATGGAAGGTCAAGGATCATGGATCTCATGAGTTGGTATGGAAACTCGACATGTTTTTTAATTTTTTAGCACAAAACCCCATGTACGTGGGTTGTAATGGAGCAACCTACATATACACGAGTTGTCTAACTGTGGCCCGCGTATATGTACAAAACTTTGAATTTTTGACTTTGAATGAGGAAAATGCGGAATTTGAGTCTGCAGAGGGAAAGGGAACCTCATCAAAGCAAGACGCATGGAGTGTGGCAAAAATTGCTATAACAATTCCATGTATCTCATCCATGCTCAATGTACCAAGATATGATCTTTCTTCTAGGGATGATATTTTAGGATCAAATATCATAGGAAGAGTCCTCAATACCTTTTAAACAACCAATGAATCATCAACTTCAACTCCCAATCCATTAATAGTGTTAACTATTTTGTCAACTCACAAAAGGTAGGGTGCAATGTCTTCATCTTCCTTCATCGTCAATTGTTCAAACTTATCTTTGAAGATTTGAAGCTTACCTCCCTTAACTTTGGCATATCCTTCATAAATATTTTGGAGTTTATCCCAAAGATCCTTTGCACTATCACAATGCATAACCTTGACAAATACTGAATCAACTAGACTGATCAGAATGGTACCTTTAGCCTTTGATTTGTTTTTGTTAAGTTTCTTTCCATCTCTGTCGGTTGGGGGAGTGGTTGGTGTTGTATACCCATCTACTAGTGATTTCCAAACATGCAATACTTGCTCCTGTAAAACAATTTTCATCCTTTTATTTCAGAAGGTATAGTTCTGACCATCAAACATTGGTGTTCCAATCTTAGTGTATTCCATGATCTACTTCCAGTGGTTAGACTTCTTCCCGAAGGACCTACTCTGATACGAATTGTTGGAATACTGAGAGGGGGGGTGAATCAATATGATCACCTGTATTCCTCTAACCACACTATAAAATCAATAGTTCATCATTAACATTCAATATATCATCAATACCATAATTTAGTGCATAAACAACACCTAAACACAACACACCATAATTTTGCATGGAAACCCAATGCGGGAAAAAATCACATAATGACTTTCTTATTTATCAAAGAGTACATTCATTGGAAGCACCATCTTCCTATTTCTCCAGCTACAACTGGAAGGAGGCTCCAACCCCCTATTTACATGTTGCAACCTAAAGGAAGCTCCAACTCCCTAATGTATTGGCTCCAACCAGAAGGAGGCTACAACCCCCTTTCCTTTCCCCGTCCAACTGCCCTGAAATATAAATGTAGACCAATATGTCACTACCTCTATCACTATACATGATAACCTATTTTTGTTGTTGTTTCTGATACTTTTGATGTTGTTACTGATTTCGATATCTCATCAAGACTACAACCACACATACCTCATACAAATATCCATAAGATATTTGTCCAAATCAAATGATTGTGAATCACGAAGATATATATGTTCCTGATTTATTCAGAATACACACCCTAACATACACAAGAAGACATATCTTCAACCTGTAGCTGACCTGGGTTTTAGATCTCTAATCTTCAACAACTTTTCTTCACAGGTATGTGACCCTTACACTGTTTCCTCGCAGATGTCTTCAATTTTCCTCACTGCAGCCCACAAATGTCCATGCTTTTCCTCTTGAAACTCGTGGATTTACATAAAGGATATGGATCCCTAACTCTTCTCAGTATGCTCGGCTTGTGCAAACTTCTTCCTTCATTGGACTTCATTGACTTCCTCTCACTACCTAAGATATTCCAATCTATATTCACAACAAGTGATTTTACAATTGACTATTCTCTGTGTTTTAATGAGGATCTCATGATGACATGCAACTCACATGCAACTTGTTAAATTCTGATTAGAGTTACTTTAACATGCAATTGACATGCAAATTGTTAAATTCATTTTACAACTAATTTACCTTGACATGCAACTTGTTAACTTCATGTTCAAGGGTTGACATCAATGACTACCAATCTTTCAATAATTAATGCCAACCAATCTTTCAACAATTAATCTTTCAACAAATAATATTGAGGATCAAGATAAACTTAACCCCATGAATGTATGAGAAGCACATATTACCTAAGGAACACGCCATGGTAAGGGAAACTTTAATTTAGCAGACATTTAATGTTTGAAATTGGATTTATGAATGATTAATATGTAGGGAAAAAGAAAAGGAATTGGGGGTTCACCCAAAAGGTAATGAAATTTGAAATAAGTAAAGTTTCAATGTGAATATATGTCACTATTGGCTAAAAAAACAAAACAACCACATATATTAAGAAGTTTCCAATGAAATAAGAGCATTTTAAAATTAAATACCTAATTAGAGAAGCTAATAAACATGTAACCTTTCCTAGGCTATAACGTTTGGATTTTTCAGGCGTTATGAAGGGAGTTTTATTGTCACTTCAATGTAAATATCATTCAAACAAATGAAATTTGAGTCTAATTCCAAAGATTTAAATCAAAAGGACCAAGTGTGAGATGCATTAATTCATAAGTTTTAAGGGGTTATCATTCCAACTATGTATCCATTGAATCAAAACAAGATAGAATGTGTATTAAATACATTTTAATGTAGAGTGAAATGTACACATTAAGTATTGAATTCAAAATTTGAAAACAAGGTTAGATGTGAGAAATCTTGAAATCACATTAGGAGATCCCTATGAATTAGGGCCTATTTCAAAATTGGGACCCCTCTTCACTATTGTTAGGTGTGAGCACACCCAATTTTCAAATTAGGGATGATCCCAAAATTGAGGAAAGACTTCATGTGGAGGATACCCAACTTCATCATTAGGGTCGATTGAGAATTTGGAATCCTATATCACCATCATTTGTGAAATAAATACCCAATTGCAATCAAACTTAAAAAATAGCTTCACATATGCGAAAAGTATGGAACATTGTCACACATGTGAACATACAGTTGCGTGAAAGTAAGATGATTGAGAAATTGGGACCTCATGACATTGCATTGTAAAATTAAGATCCAATTTGGATGTTGGGACTGATCATTGAATTAGGACCCATCCACACCAAGTTAGTGACTAAAGGTCCCAATTTTGGAGTTTTTCCTAATCATCAAATAAGGTAAGGAAAAAACAAAACTAAGAAAATCATGTCGAACAAGTCCAAAAGTACGTATTATTCGTATACTACAAATAATGACAAGAGGGTTTGATTTGGATATTGGGTTTGATTTCCAAATTAGAGAAAAGTGAAGGAAACTAAGTGAAAAGAAGGCTCAATTTTCATGTCAAGGATGATTGGGAAATTGGGCTTGAAAATATCTTGATTTGGTTTAAAGTTCAAAAAGGAGAAAGGTTCAAAGTGTAGGGAGGGACTGATTAGTATATTGAGATCGATTCAAAAATAAGAACCCATCCACACCAAAGTTAGTGAAAGGAGGGTATGATTTGGAAATTGGATTGATTCCTAAATGAGGGGAATGATAAAATGGAATAAGTTAAGAGCAAGCCTACTATAAGGATAAAAAAAGAACGAAATCAAAATTAAACTAGTGAAACATGAAAACCAATCTAACTAGACCAATTAAAAGAAAGAATCAATGAAGAAAAAAAAAATAGTAACTAATCTAGATTAGATAATTATATTATTTGTCATCTATATTGATGCTTTCAAAGTGGAAAAAAATTGGGGAATCAACTTGTAGGGTCATTTTAACAATAGGTCTGAGTTTGGAAAATAGGGGTTTGAAACCTTATGGAGCCATTTTGAGGCATCAAATGGAAATGTTTTGGGTCAAAAATTTCCAAAATATAGCTCAGAACCTATGAAGTTATTATACACATTGATACCTTTCATATAGTGAAAAAATAACGTCAATAAAAGCTTGTATGCAAAGGTTATTCCTCCCACAAGTTGACCTACTAGTTTCACCACCATGGTATGAGTGGATGCCTTGTCAACCCCCATTACTAACACATATGGGGATAACCACGTATGGAATTTCAACAATATCCTAGAAGGTCCAAAACCTTATCACAATTGAGGGTTGAGGAAGTCAAAATCCTATATGTAGATGGCTATTAGGCTATGCTAAATACCAAGCCACTAGGAGGAGAAGGGGTTCCATTATTTTGCATCATATCTTGTTCCATAGATAAGAATAACAATTTAGAGTGGTATTTTATGATAATAATAAAGGATAATATATTCTATATCATCCATGCAGACCACACTGTCAAAGGAAACTCCACAAAGAGTGCCTCTTTCTTTGTACTAGCATTTGAAGAAAAGATAGCAGAGAGACCTCGCCTTCTAGTTGGGTTTTCTCTTGTATTGGGTTTCTAGGTTATATCTTGTGTTTATTTGTGGATGGTGTATGAGTATTTATTTTTGTTATCTATTTTTTTCATTTCATCCATTTCACACATTTAAGAAGAAAAAACTAGTAATTAGTGAATCTAAGATCTAAAGAAACTAACCTTCACAATAAATATTTTATTAATTTTATTAGATTTGTTGTGACGAATTGTCTAGTGGAATATCCACAATAGTTTATGGATCATAGAGGTATCAGAGAATCTTTTATTGGGGTATATATGGAAAGTTGCAGGGATCCATGAATGAATTTAAGAAGAAAGTCACAAAACCATAGCCATGGATGATGATTCTGTCCATAACAACCCTCAAGATGTATCATAGGAGATATTTGTGAGGATATAAGAGAAATTTGATGACATATCTCAAAATATGTTCCTCCTCATGGTATCTCTAGCAATAAAACTCATATCATTCAAAGAAGTTGGAGGATCAAACTTAGATATTGGATAAGATAAGAAATCAAAAGATAACAAAGACCCAAAAAACGAGTCCAGAAAAGAACCTGAGAAAGAGTAGCTAATTTCAAATGCCATAAACCCTTCATAGTATTTATTCAACATGGAAGCAAAAATGGACATAAGGCCATACCAAGGTAATATCGATGCATTAAAATTGAATCATTGGTTGCAATAACTAGAAGTTTATTTCAGTGTTGACCATATAGATGAAGAACAAAAGACATCATTTGTGAAATTGAAGTTAGAGGGCCATGCTTTAACTTGGAGGGAAATCCATGTGGAAACACATGATGGAGGGTGATTCGCTAGTAAATAGGTGGGAGGACTTCAAAACCATCATCATGTCCCAATTATACCTTATAAAGTATGTAGAGGGCCAATGGATTTGTTGGCACTACTTAAGATAGAGTCAAGGACAAAGTGTACACGAGTATACCACTGAGTTTAGAAATATGAAAATAATGCTGGGTATCTCTCCCAAGAGCCTAGATGTACTCCTCAAGTATCTATGGAGTCTAAATATTTATTTATGAAAGAAAGTGATGATTTTTAAGACAAGGACATTAGAAAAGAAATGTGTACACGCACAATATTTAGAAAAAATATGCCACAATAAAGGGTATCGAAGTGGTTCCAAGCAGAAACAATACCAAGAATCTTCCAAGAAAGGGAAGAGGAAGTGGAAAGGGAGAAAGGATAAGAGGATTATAGAAAATATACATCAGTGCAAGGATCCTAGCAACCATTGCAATATTGATAGATATAGTGAGGAAAAGTGATGGAAACCACATCTATATTTGAACTCGAAGAACCACAAGAAGGAAGTAAAGAAAATGAATATTCTAGACACAAATTTAATCAAGCAAGTCAAAAGTAGCTCCGATATCGATGAGAATATTTTTTGCACATCGGTTTAGAAGGAGGTGAATCTTAGTATCCTTCATCACCAATAGGAGAAGGAGATGACCAAACTCTTCCACATAAAGATCTAGGTCAAGAAGACCAAGGTAGATGCTCTATTTGACTCTATTTCATAGGATAATATCATATCATTATATGTAGTTAGAAATATTGTATTGGAGGTTCGTGATCATCCTATCCCATATCCATTGGGATGGGTAAACAAGGATGAAATGATCAAGGTAAAACAATGTAAGATTAAATTTGTTGTAATTGATTATTTTATTGATGAAGTGTAATTGGATTTAGTACCCTTTGACACATATGAATTAGTGTTTGGAAGACCCTACATGTATATAAGTGATGCAATCTTCATTCATAGACCCAACTATTACCGACTCATCAAGGATGAAAAGTCCTACATCATCAACACACATAAAGGCAAGTCAAAAATCTCATGGGTAAGGGATAACTAAGCCAATAAGTTGATTAGTTCTAATAAGAAATATGTTTTACTTTTATTAAGAGAAACTCAGACTAAGAATGAGTCAATAAGAGTAAAGGTATCCCTATAGGTCTGTACTAAAGAGTATAAACATCATTTGGAGGATTTGTTATAGGAATACATAGGATATTTTGAGGAGCCTAAAGGGATACCACCCAAGAGGGAAGTGGAGCATGAAATACAATTATTTCTAGATTTCCCATTGCCAAACATTGGGTTGTATATATAGTCTATTCTAGAAGAAAATGAAGTGAAGAAGTAGTTGCAATAGCTACTAGAGTAGGGAATGATTCAACCAAGCATCTCACCTATCATAATTGTACCAAATAAGGGAAGGATATGGTGAATGCTATTGACTACAGAGAATTGAAGAAGATTACACTAAAAATATCCATGCCCTCTTCCCAGGATTGATGATCTGTTAGATCAGTTGCAACACGTAAAATATTTCACCAAGTTAGATCCCAAATCAGGATACCACCAAGTATGCGTCAATGAATAAGAAACCTAGAAGATTGCCTTCAAGGAAAGGAAATTCTTTTATGAATGGTTGGTCATGCCATTTGGTTTATGTAATGCACCAACTACATTTATGAGATTGAAGAATGATGTATTACACCCATATATAGATTCAAATTATTATAGTATATTTGGATGATATACTAATTTATAGTTATACTTGGGAGGAGCACATCTCACATCTCATGTAGGTGTTAGAGAGAAGAAGCACCAACTACTGGCTAACCTCAAGAAATGCGTTTTTCTTAGTATTTTTGGTTTATTTGGGGTATGTTATTGGTGGAGGGGAACTCAAGATTGATCCCAAAAAGATGGAGGCCATCATGAAATGTCTAGTTCCTACAAATGTCACTGAATTTAGGAGTTTTGTTGGGGAAACTAAGTACTTGAAGAAGTTCATAGCTTCATTTTCAGTGGTAGTTTCACCAATCCACGCCATAATAGAGAGTGGTAAGAGTTTCCAAAGTATTTCGATGAGCTAAAAAGAAATATCAATCAAGCACCATTTCTTGCATTACCAAACTTGAAAAATCCTTTCAAAGTGGAGATAGATGCAAGTAGGTATGCCACGGGAGAATTTTTTATGCAAGGAGAAAGGCCTGTATGCTATGATTCTGAAATATTTCATGGGGTAGTTCTCAACTACCTTACTGATGAAAAGGAAATAGATGCCTTAGTTCATTTTTTCAAGAAGTGGAAGTGCTGTCTAATGGGAAAGGAGACCATAATCCACATAGATCACTAGCCTCTATAGTATTTGTAGGCCCATGGTAAGCTACAAAAACAAACATTACAAATGGATATGGTTTTTACAACAATTTCATCTAGTCATCAAGTATAAGAAGGGAAACACAAATAGGTTGGTATAACACCCACATCCAATCGTTTTACCCATGATGCATACAAAGAGGCATACCCGAAAGATGTGGACTTCAAGAAGGTATTTCAACAACTATAGGGCCAAGATCATATAGAATAAGGTGATGGAAAGGATGACTATCATTTCTAGTATGGGTTACTCTACAAGCTTGGAAATCTTTGTGTCCCTAAAGGTGAACGACTGCAACTTATCAGAGAAGCTCACACCTCCAAGGTTACATGACATTTTGGTGTGGGAAAAAAAAATGCAAAATTATAGATGTGTGTGTACTAGCCCATGATGCAAGAATATGTGGCACTATATATTAGAGGATGCATACTTTGTTGTACCAAAAAGATGAGTAATAGGAAGCAAGGTCTATACCGTCCATTACTTGTACCCACTCATCCTTTGAAATCATTTCCATTGATTTTGTGGGAGGTTTACTAACAAATAGGAAGGTACATGACTATCTATTTGTGGTAGTTGATAGGTTCAACAAGATGTGAATTTTCATACCTTCTAAAAATACCATCAAAGAAGATGAAGCAGGGAACATGTTCTTTGAATAGGTATGGGTGAACTTTGGGACACCGAGGAGAATAATATCATACATGAATACCATATTTCTTAGTACATTTTGGACTACAATGTGGGAGAATATGGACACTAAGTTGAAAATGTATACAACATTCCATCCACAGACAGATGGGAAAATATAAGTCATCAATAGGAATTTGGTGGATCTTTTGAGGGGTTAAAATCAGAAGCATCCAAATACCTAGGATGAAAATATGATCTACATACACCAATCTTATAATAGAGCAATCCACACTTCTACTAGTAATTCACCTTTTGAAAATTGATTTGGGTATTTTCCACCTTCATCCTTGGATGTTATATATGGAAAACAAGGAGGAGTGAGGGAGGACCTCACAAGAGATGCATTGTGAGAAGAAAAAAATGTTGAGAAGATTAGGAAGATCCATTTACAAGTACATGAGATGGTGAAGAAGTCACAAGAAAAATACAAGGCCAAACATGATCAACATAGTATCAAGAAGTCATTCAAATTGGGAGACATATTCTGGTTACATCTGAACAAGGAAAGACTACAACATCTTGGTAACAATATCAAGGCTCTTAAGTATGGACCTTTTGAGATAGTAGAGAAGGTGGGAGATAATACCCACAAAATTAGTCTACCCCATACATATGCATTTACTCATTAATGAATGTGGATAATATCAAACTCTATGAGCCTTCCATGTTGGATCAAGAGGAGGAGAAGGTCTAAAAGTAATTAACAAAATAAGACCTACAATGCATTTATTCTGATGAGCCTTATATTTTGATGTGCTAATTTTATACCTACAATAGTAATGAACCGCCACATATTCCTTCATAATCCACTAACAAGGATTTAACCATTACCAATATATGATATCCACCATTGATATTAACTGATCAATGGTTGGATTCACTTTGGGTCTAATTGACCCATCCACCATATAAATTTAAGTATTTGTGTAAATTTTCATAGGAATAGTTTATAACT
This sequence comes from Picea sitchensis, assembly GCA_010110895.2. Lineage (NCBI taxonomy): Eukaryota > Viridiplantae > Streptophyta > Pinopsida > Pinales > Pinaceae > Picea > Picea sitchensis. The sequence continues at coordinate 677,473 of SNQJ01S0001990.1, read as the reverse complement.
ATTTATCAAGATTAGGAACATTGGTCTAGATCCTTATAGGTCCTAATGACCCCTATTCCCCATTATGATAATTTTAAACCTACACAAGTAGAGTAATTCCATGTGTCCTCTCAACATTGCCTCTTCCCACACTAATGTAACATGTAGCTTCTCTTGAGTTTGATCATTGATCATGGATCTGAGAAATATTTCTATGGCCCATATTGTTATTGGGTATAAGGAACCCTTTTTCTAGTTCTTGGGCTTATAATTTGCATAAATTGAGTAGTGTCATATGTACCCTTCCTTGATTTGGAATGGATCAATATATAATTTTTCATTTATCTTGGTACTTTCTAGGAGGAAAAATTAGAAGAAAATTGTATAGATAGTTTGAGGCATACAGAGCGAATTTTGAGGGTCAAAACATTGTTATATTAGCTCCATATCCTACTGATGCTATTGTACACAATATAATATTTCCAATAGTGGAAAAATCACCTCAATCAAAGTTCATATGCGTAAGCAATGCATGTTAACCTACCCTGTTAACCACCATGGTATGGAGTGGATGCCATGTCAACCCCCATTAATCACACGTGGGTATAGTCACGTGTGGAATTTAAATAATATTATAGAAGGTAAAAAACCTTAACACTAATTGAGGGTTAAGGCAGGAAAAAACCCCAACCCTAAACCTAGACGACTATCATGATATGTTAAATATTGGGTGACTAGAAAGAGAAGGGGTTCTATTATTTTGGTATTGTTATTGTTACAAAGTTGAGCATAAGATCTAGGAGGGATATTGAAGCATAATAAATGAGGTAGAATATTATATATAGTAATCATTTAGAATATTATATATAGTAATCATAAATGATAAAATGAGAGTAGAGCATAGGGCTCACCTTATAGCTGGGTTTCTCCCATATTGGGTTTCCTAGGTCACATTTTGTGTTCATTTGTGCAAATGTTGTGCTCATTTTCTTGTTTCTTTAATTTTTGTTTCAATTATTTCTATAGTTTTGAGGACTATGCTAGCAATAATAAATATGAGATCTAAGGTAATAAACTACATAATAAAATATTTTAGAATATTGTAAGATATGTTGCGATGAACTATTCTATTGGAATATCCACAACATTTTATAGATCATATTGGTATTAGATCAATTTTCCTTAGGTATTTTATGTCCCTCCTCATGGTGGATTTGGAAAAAATGTTTGGACCATTTGGGAAGGTTGGTGGCTCTAACTCAAAAGTTGGATCGTATGAGAAATCAGGAGATAATGAAGACTCAAAAAAGGAGCTAAAAAAGAGCCAAATAAAGAGAAACCAAGTTCTAGTGTCACCACTTCTTCACAATGTTTATTTAAAATGGAAGTGAAAGTGAACAACAAACCATATCAAGGTGATATTTATGTTGTTAAGTTGAATTATTGATTGCAACAATTAGAATTTTATTTCAATGTACGTCACATAGAAGAAGAGGAAATTATTTCATTTGCTTGACTAAAAATAAAGGACCATGCCTTATCCTGGTGCGAAATCCACACAAAAAAAGTTAGGATGGAGGGTGGTCCACTAGTAACTAAGTGGGGGAAATTTAAAGTCCTCATAAAGTCCTAGTTCTACCCTATTGGGGATGTAGAGGACCAGTGGATCTGTTGGCATCACTTTAGGTAAAGGAAAGGGTAGAGTATGCAAGATTACACCACCGAGTTCAAAGAAATGGTGACTATATTGGGTATATCTCCCAAGAACCCATACATAATACTCAATTATTTAGGGGGTATATATAGTCATTTATGAAAGAAAGTGATGCTCTTAAATTACACCTGTGATAGTTGATGAGGATTGTGTGCAAGAACAATACCTAGAGAATATAGGAAATAAGAAAGGAAAATCAAGTGGTTCCAAAAAAAAACACCACCAAGTTGCTTCAAATGGGTAGTAAGAAGTGGAAGGGACTATCTAATGCCCCTTAATAGGTTCCTTTTCAACTGTAGCTACACCACTTCATGCCATAACAACTAGTGGTAGGAGTTTCTAGTGGAGAAAAAATAAATAGAAAGCTTTCAATGAGATGAAACAAAACATTAGTCAAGAACCATTTCTTGCATTTCCTAATTTGAAAATTCCTTTGGAAGTGGATATGGATGCGAGTGGATATTCTATGGGAAAATTCTTGATTTAGGGAGGTAAGAAAATATTCTATCATTCTTAAATGCTTCATACTAGAGTCCTAAACTACCCTACATATGATAAGGAAATCTATTCCCTAGTTGAAGCAGTTAAGAAGTGGAAGGACTATCTAATGGGAAAGGAAATCATATTCCACACTAATTAGCATCCACTATAGTATTTGCAACCCCATGGTAAGCTTCCTCAAACTAGACACTACAAGTGGACGGGGTTTTGCAAAAATTTCATATAGTCATAAAATATAAGAATAGAAACACTAGTGGACTTCAAATATTAAAACTTTGGGAACTATTATGCACATGGAACCTTTTACCCATGATGCATAAAAATAGACATACATGGAAGACGGAGATTTGAAAGAGGTTTTTCAACAACTACAAGGCTAAATTCATGCAGAAGGTGAAGGTGATGGTAAGGATGACTATCATCTCTAGAATTGGTTTCTCTATAATCTAGATAATACCTAGGTTTCTAATGGTGAAATATTGCATCTTGTCAAAGAGTCTCACACCTCCAAGGTTGGAGGACATTTTGGTCTTGGAAAAACAATTTCCAACTTATAGAGGTATGTGTATTGGCCTAGAATGCAAGAAGATGTAGCTTATTTTATTAGAGAATTCACTTTGTTGTACTAGCAATCCTAGTAACATAACTCAAGGTTTATACCATCCCTGTAGGGTTCCATATGTATTATGTAGAGAAAAAACATAATTGTTATAACAAGTATCAACAAAAATAGAAAAATATAGATAAAAATGACACAATTGATTCTATAAATGATATATTTATTATATAGAAAGCTAAGTTCACTTTCCTCTTCGAGGGGGAAACCTCTAGTAGAGCTGAGCTCAAATATAAAATGATTCTCAATACAAAACTCTTCCATGATTTCTACTCCTATTTTTACTATTTCAATCTTCTAGAGAAAATTCTAGAGGAATATATTTCTAGAAACAAAACCTTGTATTAAGCCTTCTTAGATCAGACATGTTCACATTATTACATAGGAATTATTTACCAATGTTGACCTTTATTACATATAAAACATATTATTCTATCTACTTGATGGGTTATAGATGTTAGGACCCTAACATGCTATCCCTCTTGAAAAAGGTAGCCTTGTCGTTAATGCTAGAGATGGGGAAATTATTGCAGAATGGTAGTTGTCTCACATGTGGCATCCTATGGTGGTGTATCCTTCCACTGAACTAAAAATTCCTTGATTGTGCACTGATGGAGAGGATGCGTGTGGTGGTACAAGATTTCTTGGGGATGCAACCAAATAGATCCTCCTTCATCCAATTCAAGGAGATTAGTTTAAGTATGACACTTGATTCCAATCACTTTCTTCAAGCAAGAAACATGAAAAATAGGATGTATATTAGAGTGGCTAGGGAAATATAAATTATAGGCCACATGATCCACACACTTGAGAAAGGCACAAGGGCCATAAAAATTTGGAGATAGTTTTTGACAATGATCTGCTTTGAGTGATATTTTCTTATAAGGTTTTAGATGAATAAATACTTGGTCTCCTTCAACAAATTGGTGTTCTGAATGACCTTAATCAGTGCGCTTCATCATGTAATTCTAATCCATTACCAAATTATATTTGAGGGTACATAGAGTGGTAGTGCAGACGATAAGGGTACTAAAATTTTTTCCACCATGGAGACACTAATAAGGTAGGAGAAAACAAAATACCTATGGATTTTGATTGTATACCACTTCAAACAAATACATGCAAGTGGAAGCATGGTAATATGTGTTGTATGACAATTCAATGAGTGGTAACCACCAATCCCACTGAGTTTGTCTGTCAGAAGTGAAACACCTCAAATATGTTTCCAAGCACTTGTTGACATATTCAATTTGACCATCCTTCTAGGGATGATAAGTGGAGTTGAGATGCAATTTCCTTGTAACTTAAACAATTCCCACAAAAAGTTGGTGGTGAAATTTGGATCATGACTGGGGAAAATAGAGTGGGGAATTCCATGAAGTTTGAATATATTATCCATAAAAAATTGATCCATTGTGGATGTTGTGAATGAGTGTTGGAGGACACATAAATGAGCATATTTGGAAATGCCATCTAATACAACCATGATGAAGGATTTGATACTATATTTGGGTAAGTCAACAATGAATTCCGTAGAAATATCCATCCATATAGTAGGTGGAATAGAAAGAGGTTGGAATGTTCTTGGAATTTTGATTGATTCTCCCTTATTGCATTGAAAAGTATCACAGTCAACCAAAAATGTGTGGATGCCTTGTTTCATGCCTTCCTATAAAAAAGAAAGTTTTATCCTTTCATTTGTTTTTTGAAAACCTAAATTCCCTATTGTTGGTGAAGCATGAAGTTCAAAGAGGGGAATGGATTTAAGGTGAGACTTTTTTATTAAATACACATGAACTTTGTAGAAAAGCTCCTCTCTATGCCAATATTATCTCGAAGATGCATGAGGATAACAATGCAATTGTTGGATTAGGTGAGCCAATTTGGGATCTTCGAACCATCCCTAGTGAACAACCTTTATCTAATTTGATATAGGGAAGGAGAGTCAGAAGAGGGAACCTTCTTCTTCATATTTCCTTGAAAGGGAATCAACAACCAAATTTTCTTTTCCTTTCCTATAAATCATCTTAATCATAACCAAACATTTTGGGGAACCACTTCTATTGCTCTAGGGATAAAATTCATTGTTCAAAAAAACATTTGAGGCTGCGATGGTCCATTTTAATTTGGAAGCGATGCCCAAGAAATTAAGGATGCGAGAGACCCACTACATATAGATTAGCCAACATTTCCTTTTCATAGGTGGATTTTCCCAATTGTCACTCAGATAGTTGTTTTCTAGTGAAAGCCAAAGGTATTCCTTCTTGCATGAGAACTGCCCCAATGCATTTCCCAAAAGGATCACATTCTAGAACAAAAGCCTTGGTGAAGTTGGGAAATTCCAGAACAAGAGCTATGCACATAAACGTTTTAAGGATTTGAAGGATTCATCAGTTGTGTGAGTCCAACTAAAATAATCATTTTTAAGGAGAGAAGTGAGGGGATATGAAATCTTACCATAATTATGAACAAACTTGCAGTAATACCTTGTTAAACCCATGAAACTATGCAAAATTTTAATCATTTTAGGGTGAGGCCAATCCTTCATAGATTTTATTTTCTTAGGATCCACATGTACACCTTCATTTCACACATAATGGCATAGGTACTCGACCTTAAAATATCCAAAATCACATTTAGACTGTTTGAGAAAGAGTTTGTACTAAGACAATAAGTGTAATGCTTAATCCACATGGGCTAGATGGGATTTTGAATTTCTTCTAGAGATGAGGATATCATCAAAGAAAACTGAGACAAAGTGATGAAGGAAAGGATGAAAGACATGATTCATGAGACTTTGAAAAATGGAAGGTGCATTACATAGGCTGAAATGAATGAATGAGAACTCATAATGTCCCTCATGAGATTGCAAGGAATTTTGGGGAATATAGACATTTTTCATATGTATTTGGTGGTATCCAGAATGTAGATCAAGTTTGGTAAAGTACTAATCACCACTCAGTTCATCCAAAAGGTCATCGATGACAGGAATGGGGAATTTATCTTTGATGGTAATTTAGTTGAGGGATCGAAAATAAGGACACATGTACCATGCAACTTCTTTATTGAGTACCATAAATATAGGGGAACAATAAGGGATGGTACTAGGATGGATAACACCTACCACTAACAATTCCTAAACAATTTTATCAATTTCATTTTTCTGGGCAAAGGGATGATGATAAGGGAGAAATATGGGAGGAAGAATACTAGGGACAAGGGGAATGGAATGATCATGTGTGGGAAGGGAAGGGGAAATTCCTTATGGAGTGTCAAACATAGATTGGTTTCTAGAGAGGAGAGACTGGAGGTTGGGATGAATAGTAGGTGAGGGGGTATCAGTTGCTTGAATAGAATGGAGTTGGGAAATAATTCCAGAATGACCTTTTTCGAGTAGTTTTTCCATTTGGTCAGAATTGATGATCTCAGGCGATCCTTTGTGATTCCTTGGATATGATAGTGTTGTCCATGCTATTGTAATTTCGTGGTCAATTCTTTAAAATCCATGGTGATCAGGCCTAGTGTGCATAACCATTCAACACTAAGCACAATGTCACAACCACCCATGTCAATAGAAAACACAATGTGAGATTTCATGTGGTACTAACCAATTTGTAGGTGAACATTTTCATAATTACCCCCACACTTCATGGAACCTCCATTTGAAATCATAATTTGAAATTTTTTACTACATGGATATAACACATGGTCTCTTGAGAAAAGCGATGATGAAAAAAATTATTGGTGCTGCAACTATCTACAAGGATAATGACTTTCCTATGTTTAATGAAACCAATTAACTTAAGGGTTTGGGGAGTGGAAATACTGGTGAGGGCATTCAACGAGATAAGCAATTCAACTTTGGGTGTATCTGAGGGTAGTGTAGGATCATCTACTTGGGGTAGATCATCAAAATTGGAAACTTTAGAATCCTCTTTAGAACAATCCTTAGAAATTTCCATAAAAAGAATTTTCTCCTTACACTAGTTCTGTGAAAAAATATTTTTCATCATAGTTATAGCAAAGACCCTTAAGTTGGTTTTCAACCATTTTTATCCTGGTTAATTTGTGGATCTAGAGAAGAGTGGAAAGATGAGCGCGATTTATGGGCCAATAAAAAGGAATAAAGGATGGTTTTTGGGTTTGGGAAGAGACTACTTGTTGGTATTCCTTGGCGCATTGAATAGATTCAAGCCAAGTATGGGGGTGATCCATTAGGACATGGGATCAAATGCCATCCTTTAGGCCACTAATAAAGCATTCTCAAAAGAAGGTGTTAAAAATGTCGTTTGTTCAGAAATCTAGTTGCTCAAAAGAGGATATATATTCTTCCACTATACCCTACTATTTTAGCTTGGTCAAATGACCCAAATGATGTGTGTCGGTTTCAATGCATTCATTAAGGTATGCAACAAATTGGATCCTATTGATGGGCATAATTGACAACTCATCCATGCAAGAGAAACAACCCAGTCCAAGGTCCTTAGAGAAGAAGCCAAGTCATTTGGTATGTTTGTTCCTGTCGGGTTTTATGGCTCCACTGTCATAAAGATACTACAAATCAATATTTACAATTATAATTCTAACTAGAAATAAATTAAAAATATTTACAGTAACTACTTTAAAGACAAAAAACTAACTAATTTATACATATTGTACAAGATTTTGGAAAATCTTGTATAATAAAAATAATAGAACTAAATCTCAGAGAAAGATACGAGTATTATAAAATTTGAAAAAAGAAAATACAATCATATAAAAAAAATAGCTATATGAATTCTTACAAAACACTCAAAACTACAAGCTAGAAGAAAAACATGGAATTAATTCCTATGTTCCCATTTAAACTACATGGAATTAATTCCTGTGTTCCCATTTAAACTAAAGCAAACTAGCTTTGAATATGAGAAAAAGAGCAAGCTAATCAAATTAGGCACAATAATTTGACTAACTTTTAAATAAATGTTTCACATTAAAACCATAAATATAGGGAAAGTGCAAAAGCTAAAAGAAAGGAATGCAAAAAAAACTATCTTGTCCAAGAGCTTATCAAAATTTAATAACTACATTTACTTTCACGTTAAATATGATAATCACCTATCAAGGGACATCTTGTTAGAAGACTAACAGAGACAAAGTCAAGCAAAGCTTTATGATTTCCTTTTTATGTAAAATTAAAACAATTATAATTATGATTTTCTCTTTTCAATCAAATTGTTAGGCGGAGGGGGGTCCCTTGGAACACAAACAAAGGGGTCTCATACACCAATTTGGTGTGACTTAGCTGCAACCTTAAAAATAGATTATTATTATTATTATTATTATTATTTAGTATTGATTCCAATTGCATTTCAAAATTTAAATGTATGGAAATCTTTAGTTCATGAAAGACATTCCATAAACTAATAAAAACATATATAATCAATAAAATAATTTATTTGACTAATAATGATGACAATCATAATAGTCGAAATGTTACTCTTTTATTTATGCAAGAAGAATCAACATAAGTGATAATTCTGAATTATAAAACTAACCATTTACTTTTAAATGACAATTTAAATATCCATGACCAATATAATTTTCAAATAAAAATCTGAGACACAATAAAGATTTTATTGAAAAATAACTTAAGCAAAAACAATGAACAATTAAGAATATACTACTGTAAATCATGCATTGAAGACATTTAAACACAAAAACTTACAAAAGTCTTGATAGTAATATCCTTTCATTGTTTCCCCATAAGTAAATTTCATAATATGTTCATCATTCCTCCTCTTGCTGGTAGCGCCTCCATATCTACTTCTTTGAAGTAAAAAACACAGTTTTAGAATAGAAATAGCATTGAGAAAAGGAAACACCATTCCTCTCTGGTCTATGGAGACTACTCCCCTCCTCATTGTGTTCTTCAGTCATGTATTTATACAGGGAGAATTGAAGCCAATTCCTCCAAATAAAAAATTGTGAAACAACTTTCAATCTCATTTTAGTGGATCTGGATTGTAAAGATCACTCCAAATCTGATTACAATTTGTTTCCTCAGCCATACAATCATCTAGATGAATCACAAATTGATTTCCTTGCTGGTTGTAACTGGTGAATCTGGGAAAACCAAGATTAAAAATCCAACGTTATCTCCCACACCGCGTGTTTTCTGAGAAGTCATTTCGTATGGAAACTAAATCAAGACCTTCTATACAAAACCTATGTCTTGTATTTTTCGAATTCGTATTTTCTTCTCAGAAATCGTTCCTGAAGTATGGTGTCTACTATTTTATTAATTTCGGGATGAAACTTCACAAGTGTGGTCTTCATCATATCACGATTCGACAACACATCACTTTAGTTAGGTTTTATAAACATTATGTGGTTTCATAATCTCTGATTCTGTAGCTACTCTAAATAAAAGAAATTCACAACTAATTTTGAAACAAATGCAACAATAAAATCAAACAAATCAATCTAAGACTCATTCCTTTCAAAAATGCTTGCTCACCAATCATATATGTACACATTTCAAACATGGAAAAATTAAAAATGGACATCATGATTTAGAACTGGTAACATTTTGCAAGTCCAAGGTAACAATGACATTTACACAGGAGGACTGAATAACCAGATGACATTTAGCAATTTTTTAACTTCTCATTTATTTTGGCAACTTCTAGTTCATGTTGTTCAATTAATGATTTGTTTTGTTTCCTTAGGTGATGGAAGAAGAAGTCACATAGCTTAATAAGGAACAAAATGCATTGAAAGGATATAACACAATGTAAAGTTGTTGAACCTTTTCATCATGACAAAGGAAATGGGCCATCATGGTTTCAAAAGGAATCAAATTGAAACAAAATAGTGTTGTACTTCGGCTTTGACTTTCTGAACTCGCAGGTAAAGGTATAACATAATGGACATGGAGACATGTAGGACGATTCCCATTAATTTTCATAATTCTAGACGTTAAAACTATTATGAAACATTGAATCCACTCCCAACACAATGTCACAATGCTAATAATGTCTTGTCATAGAAATAGATGGAATGTTTTGTTACCTAACATAACTTTTAATCACAAAGAGGTTTGATAAAACATATGTATACATGTGAATAAAAGTAACCTTAATAATCAAATAAATTAACTACGCTCTTTTATTTGAGTTTCTTGTGCAAATTATATGATTTTATAATTGTTATTTTTTTGCAATGTGAATTTGTTGATATGTTCCCTCTGAAACTTCCGATATTGATTGATGTTGACATGGCTTATCAACCCGGGGTTACTTAAAATATTTGAACATACAATTTAGCATTTGGATGGTGGGTAAGGATTGCACTTAGGGGATCTACTTATGTCGAAAGTACTAAAAATATATTGCGACCACCTATAATTGGGTGGCATCGGGGATCGACAATTCAAAATGTAAAATTTAATGTCTATTTTATTTTGTAACTCCCCAAAGCTGAAATCATGTCGGGTGTCGGCAATCGGCAATATCGCTTTTCCCTTTGCGCGATGCTTACCTTTTCATTTTCCCGCCAAAGCCGAACATATCGGTCTTCGGTGATACCTCTGCCAAAGTTCAATTGTAAAATAAATACTTTCATCTGTCGACGCCGATGAAGATCAGTGTTCGACTATTTTAAACTTCTCAAACGATTTTCATCACCTTTAACGTTTACCGATGTCGAACTCCTAAGTGCGTTAGAGAAAGATTTAGTGTGCCGATTCCTTAAGTAGCTTGTTAAGGACCCTTTAATGATTAAGATGATTCTTTGTTGTATGTTCAGGTAGGCTTTAGAAAATTCAAACATGAACATAAAAATAAGTGCAAGTATCGGTTTCATACTGAAGGAAAAACAAACATTGTAAAGGATCAAGTGGTACCCAAAAGTAAAAAATGAACATAGACTTTTAGGGTGTGTTGAGTGCTCAACAAATGACAATTCACTGGGTGAACGTAGAATCTTTGTTCCTCCTTCATTTCCCTTGACCCTGACTCGTGACCCGATTTATTTATTTATTTTTTAAATTTTTTACTGGAAGTATTGTTTTAGGGCTTGCCCATTTACTGGGAGGGCATCAGGTTCTCCCCTCAGACTCTGTAAACGATAAGTGCCTACCCCAATATTCTCAGCTACCTGGAAAGGTCCAAGCCATAGACTCTGAAACTTAGAATGTTTCCCTTTAGGTTCATTTGCTATGTCCCACTTCAGGACTAAGTCTCCTACTTCAAAATTCTTTTTTTTAGCCTTATGCTTATCGAACCATATTTTCACTATCTGTTGGTGAGCTAGGAATTTCGACTTAGCCTTTTCTCTCTCTTCTTACAACATGAGGAGAGTGTTAATCCTTTGTTGTATGGCCGATGAGGGTTCTTCGTGGGAATCTTGGGCCAACTGAAGAGACGGGAGGTAGAGTCCATTTGGGAGGATGGCTTCTTGCCCATAGACCAGAAAGTATGGGGAATTTCCTATGGCTTCCTTAGGTGTGACCCTATTGTCCCATAGAGCATTATAGAGTAGATTATGCCAATTTCTTTGTTTATCCGTCACCGTCTTATTTAATATCCTTACCAGGTTTTTATTAGTCGATTTAGCTAGACCATTTCCCTGGGGGTAGTAATTTGTAGAGTACTTGATTATGATTCATTTGTCCAGAGAAAACTCTGTCAATAGGGTTGACTAAAAGTAGGTTGCATTATCGAAGACCAGAACAAAAGGGACACCAAATCTCATGATCAATTGTTGTTCTATCAATTGGATAACCACCTTCTCGTTCACATGAGTCAGAGGAATGGCCTCTGTCCATCTCGTGAAATAGTCAGTGGTAGTAAGAATGTACTTGTGCAGCTTCGAGGAGCTAGGTGTGATTTCTTCTATGATATCCAACCCCCACTGCTCGAAAGGCCGAGAGACAGTAACAGGTTGGAGTGGGACCACCGCTCTTTTCTCCTTTCCAACACTTATTTGACAAGTCTTAGAGTTTCTAGCATAAGTATGAGCGTATTTGAACAAGGTGGGCCAATAATAGCCAGCTCCCAGAATCTTATGAGCGGTAGTGTTTCCTGCAAAATGTCCCCCGACGGGGTAATCATGGAGTTCATTCAGGACTTTGTCTACGTCCCTTCGTTCGAGACATCTTAATAGTACCCCGTTGTAATTGATCTGGAAGAGAACCAAATTTATAAGACGATATTGTGCAGATTTTAATCTTAGGGCTCTCCTTTCTCTAGGACTAAGGTTTTCGGGACAAGTCCTGTGATGTAGAAGATAAGTTAAATATTTATACCAAGATTCTTGTCCTAGGATGATGTATGCTACTTCACCACACCATAGTGCCATCTCATTCTCCCATCCAATATCTTCATTCAATTGATCTTGGGCTTCGGCTGCAAGCTTGCACAAACCTTCTCCTTTTACTAGTTTTGCAGTTTTTATATCTAGATCAAATTCCTGGACTACCGCCATCCAGTTCCCACTTCATTCCCCCATTTCCTGTTGGGTGAACAAGGATCAGACTGCGGGGTGTGGCACAATTACTTTGGTGTGATTCTTGAGGATGTAAGACCTGAAATCTTTTACTGCCTTATAAACCGCATAGGCCTGTTTGTCTATAGCAGGAAAATTGAGCTCAGCTACTTGAAGATTAGTAATCATAAATGACACCGGGGCTTCATTGTTTCCATCCTCCTTCTGAGTCAAGATTGCAACTAGCGATTGATCGGAAGCAAAAGTATAAAGGAAAAAGTCCCTATTGAAATCGAGACTTTGCAACACCGGGGGCCCGGGAAATGACAGCTTTGATATTGTTGAAGGCATCTTTTCACTCATCATCCCACTTAAATTAAGCATCTTTACAAATCATCTTTTGTAAGGGTTTGATGATTTCCGCGAAGTCGAGAATGAACTTGCTCACAAAATTGATTTTCCCGAAAAAGGACTGCATGGCTTTCTTGTTATGGGGTAAGGGAAGTTGAGCTATGGATTTAGTCCTTTCCGGGTCTTTGCGAATCCCTGCTTGAGATATAATGTGACCTAATAGATTACCTTCCTCGACACCGAAGATGGTTTTCTTAGGGTTTAAGGATATACCATACTTCCTACACCTCTCAAAAATCTGAGTTAAGTGTTGGATGTGCTCTTCTCTATTTTTTGAATACACTGTTACATCGTCTAGATACACTACCACGCATCTATTAATTAGTCCCCAGAAATATACATCCATGGCTCTTTGGAGGGTTTCTCTTGCGTTAATTAACCCGAAAGGCATGCTCTTATAAGCGAAGGTTCCCCATTTGGTTCGGAAAGTGGGTTTTAAACGATCTTTCTCTGAAACAAGGACTTGGTTATAACCTGAAAAACCATCTAGTAGAGAGAAGATCTATGAGCCAGACACAGTCTGCAGGAGTTGTTACATCGACGGGACTGGGTAATTGTCATTTTCTGAAGCCCTGTTGAGGTTCCTAAAATCTACTCATAGGCAGATTTCCCCTGACTTTTTCCTCACCAGAACAAGGTTCGCTACCCAAGTGAAATGCCTAACCTGAAAAATGATCTTGGCATATAAAAGATTATTTAATTCCTGATACATAAGAGGCTCCATGGATGGGTGATACTTTCAGAGCTTCTGTTGGAAAGGTTTTACTTAGGGTTTTAAAGGGATGGTGTGTTGAATGATGCAGGTATCATACATTTTCAAATCCCTATAGGACCACATGAAGACATCTTGGTATTGTCTTAATAATTTGAGATAAGCTTTCCTCTCTTCTTTGGATATAGTGTTGCCCAGATTCACATTATTTGGACTCTCTGGGGTCCCAAGATTTATAGTTTCATGCAGGGGACAAGAGATACCAGTCTTTGCATTTTTGGGTCCCTTAAATCGCTCCTTGATTTCAATTTTTTTTTCTAGATTAGTTATCCCTTTCAGGATCGTGCGACCCTTTGATTTACCCATGAGTTGCCCCATCTAAGGATCAATTTTTGTGGAAATCTCTTGGAATTATTCATCATCAATAGCGAGGCCTTTGAAATTGTCTTGGTTATTCAAGAAGTTTATGATTTTTTCATCTCCTTCAAAGATTTTCCAATTGGAAATGTTATTAGGTACTGATGGTTTATAGAGAAGCTCCACAATGAATCGGGAGGCTTCATAATCTTCTAAAGGCGACAACCTGAAAGCGACTTTGGCCAAGGAGTCAACGAGAATATTCTTTGTTCTGGGGATCGCAGTGATGTTAAAATCCTCAAATTTTTCTATTAACCTATGTGCCTTGTGCTGATAGTTCTTCAGATGAGGAGAATTGCAATGTATAGTATTTCTTACTTGTCTAATAATAATTTCCAAGTCCCCAAAAAATTTCAATCCTTTGACATCCAGATCTATGGCTTTCCTTAATCCTTGTACTAGAGCTTCATATTCGACAATGTTGTTGGTACATTCGAATTATAGCCTACATGAAAAGAAATGAAGTTTACCAATAGGATTGATGAGGATGCATCCTGCTCCAGACCCTTCTTGAGATTTAGATCCATCAAAATAGAGGGTCCAAATTTGTGAACGTGAATCACTATTTTCGTTTCCCTTATTAGTGTCTTTCTCCTTGACCTCTTGTTTCGCTAGCTCTAGCGCCTAGTTTTGGCAGAAAAGGATGTCTCTTGTCGGTATCAACGATGTCTCTTGAAAAATCAATTCAGATTTTTGGGTAAGAGGAACATTGGATGGGAGGGGGGCGAAATTTCCGAAGTAGGATTCGCAGGAATAATTGCCTAGTATGGGGAAATCTGTGGATGAGGGCTCATTATGGGTTTCTAAGTCAGTGATCGTATGTTTTAGATATCTCTCCATGTCAATTCTGATCATGTTCTTGTATCCCTTCAGTGGTATCCAGATGTGTGCCTAGTCCATAATGAAGTATCCATTTAGCTTTTCAGACCAATATCGACTCATTAATAGCCCATATGCTTCTGGGATATCCACTACAATAATGCCGATTACTTGCAGAAACATGGAGTGCATTGATATTTTGATCATCACATCTTTGAGTTCTCCTATGACCTTGACCTGGGTCCTGTCTAGTTGTATGACATGTTTATCGCTCTTAAGAGGAATGACATTTAATTTTTTGCAGACAGACAAGGGCATGACGTTGGAGGATGCTCCAGAATCTACCAAACAGTTGTGAAGGTTTCTATTAAATACTTCAAACGTTAAGAGGAACGGTGGGACAAAAGTTTTTTCCATTCTATCTCTCGAACAACTGTTCACAGTTGGTTTACCCATCGGATCTGCGTGAGTCAAATTTTTCCCTGGGCCATTGGCCGCCATCGGATTTTTCGCAGAGCTCAAGGCCTATAACATAAAGTCTTTCTGTTGAGGGATTCTGCATATATCCATAACTAAAATATTGGCCTTTAGCTTCTTCAAATCTTAGACTACGTTGTAATCTAGTTTGGGTGAATCTTGGGTGTGAATGCTTATAGGATTTTTACCGAGAGCGAAAGAAATTTTCGGGTGGTCGGGATTTAATTTACTTTGCAAAGCTCGAGTGGCGTTGGTATCCTTTGAGCCAGGAAGACCCTTACTACACATTTGTATGGCCGAAACTTCCACGGGTTGTTCCCGACTCAAAAATATCGTCGGAAGGCATGATCAGGTTTGGATCCCATATCAGCACGGTTGTGTCTCGTGGTGGGTCAACTTCTTCCTAGTCCTCCATATTCATAACCGAACTTCTTAGCTATTTGGCTAGGGAGACTTCGTCTAGAAACTGATTGGCCATCAACTTCATGGTATGTACCCATTAAGGGCAGTCTCTTTCAGAGTGGTTTTCCTAATGATAAGTACATAAAGAATCGGACGTGACATTCCCTAGATCGATATTTAAGTTAGCGAGGGGAGGTTCAATTGCTTTGAAAGGCGGGTTTATTTTAAAGAAAGGCTTATAGGGCCTTTGGCCTTGGTTTACCTCCCCTGCATTTCTCTTCATGTCTATGATTTCATTTGATAATTTCAAAACCATGCATTGTATATCTTCTATATCACCATTACCTTTTTCGGGAGTTTGTTCAACCGGTTTTCCCAGAAGTCTAGTCAGAAGGAGTCCTCTCCTGGGAGGGGGTTGGCTTTCTTTTTTCACTAAGGAGACCTGGCCCTCTTTACATACTTTCATCTAGAATTCTATTGTCTTGGCCTCCTCAAAATTTTCCTCCAGGTTTTTCTTAGCGACTCTTTTTACAAACATAGAAATAGAAGCTGGGAGCACATTGGCATAAACCTTGATTTGTAACTCTTGAGTTGGTTTTTCCACGGGATGGAATTTGTTTAAGATGGTCGTGAATCTATGATTGAAATATTTGACCCTTTATTTTGGACTCATGGTGGCTGAGAACAACTCAGCCATCAGTTCTCCCGTAGTAGTTTCCTCTGCAAATTTATCTAAAAAATCTTTCTGGAACTTAGTCCAGTTGGTTATCGATCCTATTGGCAAGTTGAAATACCACGTGAACACTGAATTTTCAAATGTGTAGGAGAAGAGTCTATAGAATATGTCTTCATGTTGAATGTTCATAAGTCTGATCGCGAGTATGAACTTCTTGATATGATCTTAAGGTAATCCTGAAGTTTCTTTGGATGTTGGGGAAGATTATGTATTCACCCGGGATAGCCACGACGTCTCCAACCAACTAGGGCTGACTGTTTTGAAGCGCAATTTCTCTTTATTCCTCATGGTTATTATTACCCTCCATATATTCGGAGTCCGAGTCGAACTCTTCTTCTTCCGAAAAGTCATTTGGCTCAGAGACGTTGGCAGATGGCGTTTCGGGTATCAGATCGAGAGGTTCCTGGATTTAGGTAATTGAAAAATCTATTAAGTCTTCTACGGAGTGTACAAAAAGTTCATCAAGAGTGCTAACCATTGGTCTGCTTTGTTTTTTTCTTTGAGGGAGGATGGGATCTAAGGTTAACGCACCGATCTGTCGGGCGTAGGCTCTAGTGATTCTCCAGAATTGATTCACTTCCTCGTGAGGAAGAGCGTAAGGTATTTTAGGGTGAAAAGGTTCTTCCTCAGGCTTGGGTGAGTTATCCATTTCAGGAATACTCAACGTGTGTGGGATATCTTATGATGGACTAGCCATGCATGTGGGTTGTTACGAATCTATAGGCTATTTGAAATGATAGATAAAATATATATTCAACCATTCATTCTCAGGCCCTCCTTCTAGCGCCAATTCTGTTGATGGGACCTAAATCCATTGACTCAACAGTAGGAACCAAACTCGCCACCAAGGCCCAATTAGACTCTGCAGCTTTTAAAATGGAATGGTTCTCCAGATCTTGCGATCAGGCCAATTTATCGATGGGCTTTGTGTTTTCTTGTGAAGGCTCTTCCTTCAGTTAGGACTGTGTTCTTATGTATTTTCTCTTGGGTGGGGTTGATATGAGAGATGCAAGCCAGTATAAACCAACTTGACAAACAACATGATTAATTTGTAACTACCGAGGAATAGCTTAAACTTGGGATAACCCGTTGCTCAACATGCAGACAATGACTCTATACCACAGGCCTAGTACTAATACATTAACCATGTGAGCATCCAATTACTGTCTGAGAAACTAATTATCAGAAAATAAAACACATATGTAATAAGATAATGGAAATAAAAATAATTCATCTACCATAACCATGCATTACATGATAACACAACAATTTATCATCATCATTAAAGCAAAGAAAATCAAAACATTGCACCAGATAACTTGACAACATAATTAATTGCTCTTACTCATTACTGCATCATTCATGAAACATGATAGGAATTAGTTCTTCTCCAAGTCCAATCACATGCATCTGATGAAAATAGTTTTTTTTTGGTCCAGAAAGACTTCTCAATTAGTAGCAATCTCAAAATAATTCTTAAGAAACAAAAAGGAAGAGTTCTTACAACAACCATTGACCCTTTTCTAATTGGTCGATGTCCTTATTTATAATATAAAGTTTTAACCGATACTAATGGCTAATTGCAGTTTAAACAAAATAAAGATCACCACGTGCTGTTATCTTCTAACAACTTCTTTAACAGTTGTCTTGAGATAGTTCTTGGAAAGGATGACTGCTCTCATATTCAATCCAGTTGACAAACAATTTTTCATAAGTTTGGGCCCATGGAAATCTATGATGTTCCATTGGGGCCGCATATATTCCCATGATGTCTACTGCATGCGCCCGATACTTTAATAAGATGGAGTTCAGCTTCTGTATCATGGCTCGGGCTTTGATCGGATGTTCTGCGAATTGTCGTACTTGCCCTGGCTTTGCATCGGCTATTTTTTGAGACCTCTTCGGTCCATAGCGCATCTTGTTTGGCATACCGCTTGACCACGTCGCTCAGATCAATGAAATTATCGGGGGTGCTGAACTCGGGGAGCTTGGCATCTTTCATCGCTCTGTCGATCCTGCTTCGGTGTTTCTTTCGGGTTCATCGGTGAGATCATGGAGCAAGCTTTGTTCGATGATTGGGGAATCCTTCCTGCAAGTGGGGTTGAGATAGTTTAGCGATCAAGCAAATATGACATAATATACCAACAAACATAAGCGGCTGGTGCGTACCTGTGGATCTCGTTAGTGTTGATTATTTAATACTTACGTGATCCTAGTTGTTCCTTTGAATGACCTGCGATGTATTTTATCCACGTCGTTGCTCCTCTTCAGTTTAAACGAGTCACGTCAATGAGCCAAAGAGTGGAAAATTGAGTACGACGGATATGAGCATTGGAACTGTCATAGTAGTTTCTCGACCTTTGGGACTCGAAAAAGACGTCGGGGTTGAGTATGTGCATGTATGCTCCCAGAAGGTCGAATACTGTAGTAAGGAAGTCGTTAAATGCCTCCAGAATCCATATTACCAAGTGTGTCAACTATCATTCATCAATAATGGAAGCTCGAGAGTTTAAAGAGATTGGAATGATAATACTACACATTCTCTGCAACTTCGATCGACGACACTTTAAGCATTTTGGATTACATCCGACGAGTAGTTGTGACACGTTAAGTCTTCAAGGCATCTTGTCACGAAGCGTGAGTGTTCTTTTGGCATGCTCTGGTTTGTTGCTTTGTTTGGCTATAAATTCTAGTAATTCTGTGGGGAATTCCATGCATAAGTCAAGTTTATGCTTCTGCGACGCTAATCTTATGCATTTATTCAGGAGAAAGTCGGTGTAGTGGTCCTTTACTACCTGCAGGCGTCCAAACCACCACGTTTTTGCATTATGGGATCCCCTCCTAAGAAGGGATGGGGTTTGTGAGGTAGTCAGAATGCTAGGTCCGAGCCCCAACGCACCTGGGATTCATTCTTATTGGCTCCTAGTGTCCTCGAATCGTCGACAGGAGGTATAAGATTTCGTTCGGATAGGGTGTCAGTGCCTCTAGCAGAAGTTGGGGTGGAGAGAAGTACGCCTGAAGGAGGTATGCTGGAGACCGTGCCCCCACAGGAGCGAACAACATAGAGAAGAGGGATGCCTAGGAAAAACATAGGAAAAGGGTGGAAGACTTCCCCCAAGATGAGCTAAATATACATCCTGCCGCTGAGGGGTCTACGACACTTACTTACCAGTCGAGGCTTGTGGAGACTGCTGGTAAACGAAGCGGGGAACGAAAGGGGAGGGAAAAAGAACTGGGTTCTCCCGTTAAGAGTTCCATCCAACAGTTAGAGTAGTCCCAACTTGCTATAGCTGAACTCTATTAAGAAAATAAAGAGTTGCAGAGCTAGTTGGCGGTGAAGAACCAGGAGGTATCAGTGTCAAAGGGTCACTGAGGAAGCACAGTTTGGATCTAGAGATAGCTTCGAGAAGCTCAATACAAAATTGTACAGTTACGTGAGGTGTAGAGGGTGGCAGCGAAAGAGGGAAAAGAAATGTTACAGGATGCGAGAAGTAGTCTGGGAGAAGGTGTGCACGTAGAAGATGCATAATGGGTGAGCCTTTGCTTTGCGTTTCCTGAAGTGACGCTTAATATTTCTTCTCTTTTGTAGTAAGGATTTTGTACTCTCACTGTGACCAGGCCGGTTAGTAAAGATGTCGATGATATCTATTTGTATGTAGCCTAAGTTTGGCGGGAAAATTTCTAATTATATGAAAACTAGAATCTTCTTGAATGTATCCCGTTCCCTTTTAAATGTAAATTAACTACACTCTTTTATCTAAGTTTTTTTTGCAAATTATATGATTTTATAATTGTTATTTTTTTGCAATGTGAATTTGTTGATATGTTCCCTCTAAAACTTCCAATATTGATTGATGTTGACGTGGCTTATCAACCCAAGGTTACTTAAAATATTTGAACATACAATTTAGCTTTTGGATGGTAGGTAGGGATTGCACTTAGGGGATCTACTTACGTTGAAAGAACTAAAAATATATTGTGACGACCTATACTTGGGTGGCGTCAGGGATCGACAATTCAAAATGTAAAATTTAATGTGTATTTTATTTTGTAACTCCTCGACGCCGAAATCATGTCGGGTGTCAGCAATTGGCGATACCGCTTTTCCCTTTGCGCGACACTTACCTTATCGTTTTCTCGTCGAAGCCGAATAGATCGGTCTTCAGCGATACCTTTGCTAAAGTTCAATCGTAAAAGAAAGACTTTCATCTGCTGACGCCGATGAAGATCAGTGTTCGACTATCTTAAACTTCCCAAATGATTTTGATCACCTTTAACATTTACCGATGTTGAACTCCTAAGCATGTCGGGGAAAGCTTTAGTGTGTTGATTCCTTAAGTATCTTGTTAAGGACCCTTTAACGATTAAGATGATTCTTTTTTGTATGTTCAGGCAGGCTTTAGAAACTTCAAACATGAACATACAAATAACTGCAAGTATCAGTTTCATACTAAAGGAAAAACAGACAGTGTAAAGGATCAAGTGGTACCCAAAAGTAAAAAATGAACATATACTTTTAGGGTGTGTTGAGTGCTCAACAGTGGGTTAGAAAAAAATGAGGTTATGGGTGAGGGGTACTATGACGATCAATAAAAATAGATGAATCCAATGGAATAGGTCCCAAATAAGGGTGTCAGAGAGGTTGAACCATAGAAAAAAATATTATAAATGATAGAGACCATCATGATCAGGGAAAAGAGAGGAATCTAGTGGGACAGGTCCCTAACAAGGGTGTTAGGGAGGGTGGGTGGGACCATGGGAAAAAATTATTATAAGTGATAGGTACCACTATGATCAGGGTGAAGAGAGGAATCCAATGGGATAGGTCCCAAATAAGGGCATCGATCAGAACACTATATATTTTTTTCTCATACGAAGTTATACTCTGGTCTAAGTGATATTGTAGTGACCAAATGTCAAAATTTTTAGTATTTAAAATTGTGTAGTAATTTTGCAACCTGGATGTAGGAGGTAGGGTTGCACTGTAGAATTTCCCCTCTATGTTTTTCCAATTATTTTTAGGAAGCAAGGGTTAGGGTTTTCAGGGTTCTTACAGACACAAGTTTTTCCTTTGTTATAGCTCTAATATACTAGTATGGTCTAACATTAGAACTTGGCCCAATATCTCAGGGAACCAACTAAGGAGGCTTAATCTTACCCGCATTTGTACTACCCAATTACCCAAGTATGTGAGAGTAGTCTTCTTGAGTGTTGTTATTGGTGCCACTGTAGTAGTTAGGTGGTCTATAAGCTGATCTATAGTTGGCTTCATGAGACCTATAGGACTCCCTATATACCTGAGGGTACATGGGAGTAAATGGTCATGTACAGGTGTTGTCTAATGTGGTACTACCCGAAGGGGTACCAATAGGGGTTACAAAGGTTTCCAACAAGGTAAAAAAATATGTTTCTAGTTGTTTCACATATGTTTTCATTGATGTCAAAGTGTTCATGGACATGGTTAGTTACAATGCAATAACAAAGAAAGATGAAAGCAATAGTGCGAAGAAGAATCAAAGGATGAAAGGATCAATGGCACAGAAGAAGATCAATGGCCAGGACTTGATCACAAGTATCATCAGTCGGTGAATAAATTCTTGGCGATAACAGATAACTGCAGCGAGATCGACATGGGGATGACCTACGATGCAATTCAGAAGTGAAGTGCAATGGAGAAAAAATCAACGAAGTAGATTGCGATAGATTTCCCTGTCTATGATTGTGAAGTGGAGTGATGGATATTGGTGCTACAGTTCGATGACATATATGAAATTACTTTATGGTGCCTTGTGCTAGTGTGACAAACGATGCAATGGAGTGTGATGAAAAAATGTTGGTTGCTTGTCAATGGCATAGAAGAAAAACTGCAGGGTGCCTTGAGCTAGTGCGACAAATGACACAGTGGAATGCGATGAAACAAGTGAAATTTCAAAAATTAAGTAAGAGATTCACCATGGAGCACTCATAGTCTGGTGGGGTGAGTGGGTGAGTACACTGTGGGGAAAGTGAGACAAGTTGAAGACTTGTGACTTGAATTTTTCACTCCTATTCTATCTACACATCAGACGCTCTGTAAACCATCATGTAAATGGTTGTGTCATTTTTTATGAGATACAATATTTGGTCACATAAATGATCTTTCGTTAATCTTTGAAAGGATAAAAAATGATCCTTGAACGTTTTCATAGAACAAGGAATATTTGGTCCATTTGGTTTAGTTAAAGAATGTCCAATTGTAACTAAACAAGAAATATTCTTAATTTAGACACAAGTATGTCCACATATAACTAACTGGACTTTGAAGTGGTCAATATATGTCCACAATATAACTGTTATGGGTCCACATACTTAATTTAGAAAGAGGTGTGTCCACATATAACTAATTGGAATTTGATCTGGTCTGATACATCCACAATACAACTCTTATGCATCCACATACAGTTAAATCGAACTCAGGAAAATAAAGATTTAATTTTGCAAGAAATTTTTTAAGATGAATAAAAGGAGGAAGGGTGGCGTAGGGGATAGTATTGGTGTCCTCACTCTACAGGTTGGGTTTTGAGAGGATTGGTGTCATCATCATTTGTAATAGGTTGGTTCCTGAGAGGATTGGTGTCCTCATCATTTGTAATAGGTTGGTTTCTAAGAGGATTGGTGTCCTCATTATTTGCAATAGGTGGGTGTCTGTCAAGCTAAAATATTATAAATTGTAATTTGGTTCTTGCAGAAGAACATATAGAAAGATGTTTTATGGTTTTCTACCACATTGGATTTCCACGTAAAATTTCTGGTGTACTATCTTTTATGTGTTTTTATTTATTTATTTCTGCATGCATTGATGGTTAAGTAAGCACTTCAAAATAATATTAAATCTTTAAATAAAAGAAAATTGATAAAATTGATGTAATATTGATTCACCCCCCTCTCAGTATTATTGTAAATATCAACAATTTGTATCAGAGCTAGGTTCCTTCTGTAACAGCCTCACAACTGGAAGGATGATCACACAAAAGGTATGGCAAGTCAAGATTCATATTCTTCTTCAACCAAACCTCCTCTATTCAATGGAACACTTTTTTCTTTTTGGAACAAGAGAATGAAGACCTACTTGATGTCTCTTGGTATGGAAGTATGGAATATTGTGGTAGATGGTTATAAAATACTATAAAATCTTCCAATTGATGAAGCTGATAAGAAAAAATACTACAATAATTAAAGAGCTATGAATGCTATCCAAGGTTGGATTTCATAATGTTTTTTTGTTAAAGTAATGTTGTTGGAATCCACAAAGGAAATATGGGAAAAATTGGTAAACAATTATGAAGGAGACGAGAAAGTAAAGGTAGCCAAACTTCAAGCTCACATAATGCAATTTGAAAGCTTAAGGTCAAGTGAAGATGAAAGTATTGCAGGTTTCTTTCTCAGAGTATATGAGACTTTAAACACTATGAAAGAGCTAGGTGAGAATATTGAAGAAGCTATGGTGGTTCAGAAGGTACTGAGATCTCTTACCTCAAGACGTGATGTGAACATTTATACTATAGAAGAACTGCATGAACTAGATAAGCTGACTATGGATAGGCTCCATGGAATACTAACTACTTATGAGATGAGGATGAGGAAAGAGTAGTCATATCTAAAGGATGTAGTCTTCAAGGATTCTGTCAAATCGTCAACGTCTCAAGGTCATGAATCCTATGAACACTTCTCATATGAAGAAGAAACTAACTTTGTAAGGAAAATGAAGAGGATCTCCAGAAAGTATAAAGGTATGTTACCATTCAAATTCTTTCATTGTGGTAAAGTTGGTCATTTTGCATCCAAATGTCCTTTCAAAGAAAACGACACCAATGAAAAAGAAAGAAAAGGCAAGGATAAACCTAGGGAGTTTAAGAAGAAAAATTCTTTTAAAAGGAACAACGTTTATTCAAGGGAGGATAGTAGCATATTTTCAAAAAATAAAGAAGAAGAATATGAGCCAGATACAACTCAAGATGAAAAAATTCTTATGCCTTTAGAGCAACAAATATCTGATCAAGTAAAAATAGACATAAAAGAGTGTGACGCTATAGCTGACATGGAAGGATAAATTATTAGTTCTCTAGAGGAAATATCTCGACTCAATAAAAATAATAGACTAAGAAAAGAACAATTACAAATTTATAAAGAAAAAGACAATGATATTGGCGAAGAAATATTCATCTTAAAAATTCATCTAGAAGAGGCCAAAAGAAAGGAAGAAATATTGATGAAAGAAATAAAAGAAAAGGAGAACATCCGTGGAAAACTATTAGAAGAAATAATATCCTTAAGAAAATATATAGAGAAGTCCAAGACTCAAATGAATATCAAATTTGTAAGAGGATATGAAATTATAGATAACATTCTCAATAATTATAACTCACCAGATGGCAAGACATGATTGGGATATAAGGAAAGTTCAAATGTTGTCAAAGGTGAGTCAAGCATCAACATGTCAACTACTCAAAAGCCCACAAACTAAGTCAATTCTATCAAGGGAAACAACAGTCAACTTAACAAGTCATAAAATGAAAAGAATAAGCATTCAGAAATGGATCATCCCAACCATGCAAAAAATATGAAGCAAGGAAGCAACATACGCCTAAATCTTATCAAGTAAGAAGACAAAGACCAATCCCTTCAAGTAAGTTCTTCATTCCAAGGCATCCAAATTTTTCCATGGATATTGTTTCTTTTGTGTTGAGTTTGGACATAAGGCTATGAGTTGCACACATTTTGGATATAACAGAAATGTAGGAATGAGATTCAATAAACCTCAAATGTCTATGGTTCAAAATTTATTCAATAATCCCTTCTCTCCTTTACTGAATGGACTTGAATGCCACACATGAAATATTTTTTGCAACAAAGAAAGTGAATGCATAAGCAAGATGTTTCCTATATTTAAGCAATACAAATAGTAAAATAAAATTTTACTAAGGTTTGGAGGAAGAAAAATAAAAACAAAGAAAACAATGGACTGGATCTATATGCCAAAAATCAAGAAAATCAATGGTATATTGATAGTGGCTACTCCAAGCCCATGAAATGAGACAAGAGTAAGTTTGAATTCCTAACTGAAGAAAAAAGTGGTAATGTTACTTTTGGTAATAATGCTCTAGCCAAAATTAGAGGAAAAGGAATTGTTTTCTAGATGAAGATAATTAGGGAAAGACCAAAGAACATAATGTGTTGTATGTGGATGGTTTAAAACATAACTTGTTGAGTGTAAGTCAAATGTGTGACCAAGGACACAATGTTATTTTTCATTAAAAATACTGTAAAGTAATGGATGCAAATACAAGGAAGATTGTTGTAAAGGGAGCCAAAACTCCGAGGAATGTGTATGTCCTAGAAGAAGGCAAATAAAAATGTTGCATTGGTAAAAGTGATAAGAGTTGTCTTTGACAAAAAATAATAGGTCATGTTAGTTTTAATCAACTTTTTAAGCTAGGAAGAAAATATGTTGTACGAGATATGCCAAAGATTTCCAAACCTGAGAATACTATCTGCAAGTCATGTCAGTTTGGAAAGAAGTCAAGAGTTCAATTAAAGGCAAGAGAACACTCCACCACTCGACCTCTTGCACAAATCATACATATCTCTATGGACCTACTAGTACACAATCACCACGAGGTGAAAAACATTTCATTTGTTGATTGATGACTGTACTAGGATGACTTGGGTTGAATTCTTGAAGCATAAATTTGAGGATTTTGAAAAATTGAAAATCTTCAAACTACGGGTAGAAAATGAAATGGACTTAAAAATCAAGTTCCTAAGGTCAGAGAGAGGAGAATAATTCACATATGATGAATTCAATAGTTATTGTGAAAAACATGGGATCAATAGACAATTTTCTATTGCAAGAACCCCTCAACAGAATGCAAATGTAGAAAGGTTGAACAAAATAGTTCAAGAAAGGGCCAGGGCCATGCTTTATGAATCAAAAGTATCCAATACCTTATGGGGAGAGGCCATTCAAATTGATTTCAACATTCTCAATAAATCTCACATAAGATTAAACAACAATAAAACCCCTTATGAGCTATGGCATGGAAGATCAACATCAATAAATAATTTCAAGATATTTGGAAGCAAATGCTACATTAAAAGAAATGAAAACAACTTGGGTAAGTTTGATTCTAGATATGATGAAGGTATATTGTTAGGATACTCCTCCAGAAGCAAAGGGTACAAGTGCTACAACAAAATACTCCATAATACAGTCGAGAGTATAGATGTGAAAGTAGATGAAGGACCACTTCATCTAGTAAGACACCAACACCATGATGATTCATATCATTAACCAAACAATAATGAACCACAAGATGAAATAATTAATGAGTATTAGGAACAAGAGTATTTAGAGGAAGAGGAGAGAATGGAAATACCACAACCAAAGGCACCATCAAGGTATGTTCAAAAACATAATCTAGAAAGTTAGATTCTTGGAAACAAAGAAGGTGTACAAACTAGAAGAAAACTTATAGATACATATAGCTTTGCAAATTTTGCAATGTTGTCCATGACTGAACCCCAAAATTTTGTGCAATAAATTCATTATGACCATTGGGTCAAAGCCATGAATGAATAACTAGACCATATAAAGAAAAATAAGACTTGGGATCTTGTTCCAAGACCTAATAACAAGAATGTAATTGGAACTAAATGGGTATACAAAACAAGTTGAATGAAGATGGAAAAATAGTTATAAACAAGACCATACTAGTATTCAAAGGGTATGCTCAATTAGAAGGAGTGGAATTTGAAGAAAATTGGAATTTGTCTTTTTCACGCTACAAAAAATTCAAATTTTATCAGATGGATGTCAAATCAGCCTTTTTAAATGGTGACCTGGAGGAATAAGTTTATGTGGAGCAACCAGAGGGTTTTCATTTGACTGAGAAAAAGATTATGTATGCTGATTAACGAAATCCATGTATGGGCTAAAACATGCTCCAAGATCTTGGTACTATAGACTGGACAAGTATTTGCACCAGCAAGGATTTCAAAAAGGAATGGTTGATAGAAACTTATACATCAAGGCTGAAGGTAATGACCTATTAATTATTGTAGTATATGTTGATGATATTATTTTTTAGAAGTAACATTGAATTAATGAGTAAGAAGTTTATGTTGGGGGAACTCTCTTTCTTTCTTGGTCTACAAATTCATCAATCAGAAAGATAAATTTTCATTTCTCAAAGTAAATATCTCAAGGAAATATTGAAGAAATTTGGGATGGAAAACTGTGCATGAGTAAGCACTCCTATGACTACCAGTTGCAAACTCAACAAATATGATTATGCTCCATAAACAAATCAAACTATGTATAGGTATATGATAGGAAGTTTACTCTATATCACAACTTCAAGTCCTGACATCATGAAAGTAGTCGGTTTGGTATGAAAGTTTCAATCCAATCCTAAGGAGACTCATGTTCTTGTGGTTAAAAAAATATTTATATACTTGCAAGGAATTGTTGATTATGGATTGTGGTATCCAAACGACACATATTTTTTTCTCAGAGATTGTATAGATGCATACTACGCATGGAGTATTGATGATAGAAAAAACACTAGTGGAGGTGCATTCTTCCTTGGAAGTTGCTTAGTGTCTTGGATCAACAAGAAAATAACTTCCATTTCCCTTTCTACAACTTAAGCCAAATATATAGATGCAACATTATGTTGTATTCAATTATTGTGGATAATAAACAATCTCAAGGATATTCAAGTTCCTTGTGATCAACCTGTCACCATCATGTGTGACAATACAAATGCTATCAATTTCTCTAAAAATCTTGTTCAACACTATAAGACTAAGCATATCCTAATAAAATATCATTTTCTCAGAGAACAGGTTCAGGATGAGGTGGTTAAATTAGAGTATGTTCCTTCCAAAGAGAATATTGCATACATTTTTACTAAGCCATTACCAAGATAATCCTTTGAGTGTCTTAGACAGAGGTTGGGTGTGATATTGTCTTCCTTACTTCAGTAAAGAAAACAATTCACTACTTTTGCAGGTGCCCCATTTGATTTTGTACCAAGGACAAGTGATATTATTGTTGATATTTACATTAATCATAAAAATACGTTTGCTTTTGTGAAGATGAGCACAGTATCATTTTGCAATGGTTCTCGATGGTATTCCATTTGAGGGTGGTTTTGTGCATGTATAGAGTCCAGGCGCATGTTTTAGCACAGGCGTCCAGAGGTTATTCTTCCTAGGGGGAGAATATACAAAGTCTCTCTTTGTCATTGCTATCAAAGGGGGAGAGTAAAAAAACCCAAAAACTTGGATGTTGATACACATTTAAATGGGGAGTTTGTTGCGCACATTGAAAGGGGGAGCGACTTAGAATAAAGGCCATTGATTTGGAATTCAGGCTATTTTGGTTGCCATCAATGAAAAAAGGGTATTTTTTTGCACATATGTTGTCATTGATCTCAAAGTGGTCATGGAAATGGTTAATTATAGTGCAATAACAGATAAGGATGGAAACAACAATGTGCAGAAGGATAAAAGGATGAAAGGACCAATGACACAGAAGAAGGTCAATGGCTAGGACTTGATGACATATATAATAGATTGGTGAAGAAATTCTTGGAGATAATTGATAAATGAAACCAGATCTAAAGGGGGATGACCTACGACGCAGTTCAGAAGTGAAGTACGATGGAGCAAAATGCAACGGAGTAGACTGCGATAGATTTCCCTGTCTGTGATTGTGAAGTGGAGAAATAGATGTTGGTGTTGTAGTGTGACGACATATGTGAAATGACTGCAGGGTGCCTTGATATAGTGTGATGAATGACATAGTGGAGTGTGACAAAATGAAGCTAGTTTCTTGTAAATGGCATAGAAGAAAAACTGTAGGGTGCCTTGATCTAGTGTGACAAATGACGCAGTGGAATGCGAGGAAACAAGTGGAAGTTCACTAGTAAAGTAAGAAAGTCACCAGGGCGTGCTCACAATCTGGTGGGGCGACTGGGAGAGTACACTATAGGGAAAGTGTGACAAGTTGAAGACTTGTGACTTGAATTTTGTGCTCCTATTCTATTTGCACATTGGGCACTCTGTAAACCAGAATGTAAATGGCTGCATCAATTTTGATGAGATACAATATTTGGTCACATAATTGATGTTTCGTTAATCTTTGAAAGGATCAATGATGATCCTTGAACATTTTCATAAAAAAAGAAATATTTGGTCTTTTTGATTTAGTCAAAGAATGTCCAGTTGTAACTAAACAAGAAATATTCTTAATTTAGACAGAAGTATGTCCACATATAACTAATTATACTTTGAAGTGGTCAAGATATGTCCAGAATATACTTGTTATGTGTCCACATACTTAATTTTGACAGAGTTGTGTCCACATATAACTAACTGGACTTTGATATGGTCAAGATATGTCCACAATATAATTGTTATGTGTCCACATACAATTAAGTTGAAATTAGGAAAATATATTATAAACAGGGATGTGCGTTGATAAAGTATTTGTTGATGGGAAGAGAGGAAAAAGCTCTTGTAACTTTGAGAAAGTTTTAATTGTGCCAGAAATGTTTTAAGATGAATACAGGGAGGCAGGGTGGTGCAGGGGAGAGGACTGGTGTCCTCACTCTATAGGTTGGTTCCTGAGAGGATTGGTGTTCTCATCATTTGTAACAGGTTGGTTCCTAAGAGGATTCGTGTCCACATCATTTGTTACAAGTTGGTTCTTGAGAGGATTGGATTCTTCATTATTTGCAACAAGTGGGTTCATGTTGAGATGAAATATTATAAATTGTAAGTTGGTGCTTGCAATAGAACATAAAGAAATATGTTCTATGGTTTTCTCCCACATTGAGTTTCCACGTAAAATTTCTGGTGTACTATGTTTTTTGTGTTGTTTTGATTTCTGCATGCATTGATGATTAAGTAAGCACTTCAAAATAATATTAAAGCTCTAAAGAAAAGAAAATTGAGAAAATTGATGTAATATTGATTCACCCCCCTCTCTCAGTATTACTATAAATATTAACAAAAGTAACCCATGAAATCAACTGTATTTCCTACATGTCTTCCTCCCCAACCAAATTTTATCCACTGAAGGACATATCATTGTGCTTTAAAGACACCTACAATACATGTCTCTAGCTTGAATATTTTTTGTCAAATATTTGTAGAGGAAAGTGCTCTGATACCACCTGTAGGATACCAAATGTATTATGCATAGCATAAACATAATTGTTATAACAAGTATTAGAAGAAATAGAAAAATATAGAGCACAATGACACAAATGACTCCATAAATGATACCTTTACTATATAGAAAGCCAAGTTCACTTTCCTCTTCGAGGGGGAAACCTCCAGTAGAGCAGATCTCAAATATAAAATGATTCTCAAGAAAAAAATCTTCCATACTTTATACTCCTATTTATACTATTTCAATCCTTTGGAGAACATTCTAGAGGAAGATCTTTCTAGAAGAGGAAATTTCTATTAAGTCTTCTTACATTAGAATTACATAGGAATTATTTACTAATGTTGGCCTTTATTACATAGAAAAAATATTATTCTATATACTTGAGGGGTTAGGGTGGTTCAGACTCTAACAATCCCTTATCTATACCCAATAGACCCTAGGATATAATCTCCATGGATTTTGTGGGTGGTTTTCTAACAAATAGGAAGAGACATGACTATATGTTTGTTGTAGTTTATAGGTTCAAAAATATGTTGATTATTATGCCTTGTAAAAATACCATCAAAGGACAAGAAGCAACAAACATGTTCTTTGAAAAGGTCTAGATACACTTTGGGATACCAAGGAGAATCATCACATATAGGGATGTCAGTTTATCGATGGATTTTGAGCTATACTTTGGAATAATATGGACACTAAGTTGAAGAGGTATACAAATTTCCATCCAAAAATGGATGGGAAGATAGAAGTATTCAACATGACATTGGTTCATATTTTGAGGGGTTACAATCGTAATCATCCAAATTCCTATTATGAAAATTTGATTTATATTCAACATGCTCATAATAGATCAGTCCACACTTCTACCAATAAGTCCCCTTTTGAATCTTGTTTTGGGTATTTTCCACTATATCCCTTGGATTTTGTATATGGATAACAACGAGGAGTGATGTAAGACATCATAGGGGATGCATGGAAAGAGGAAACTATTTTTGAAAATAATAGGAAGATCCATTTGAAAGTACATGATACATTGAAGAAGTAGTAGGAAAAGTAAAAGGTCTGAGATGATCAACACATAATTGAGAAAACATTAAATGTGGGAGACATAGTTTTGTTCCATATGAACAAACAAAGGCTATGGGGTCTTGGTAAGAAGATAAAGGATTTGCAATATGTTCCTTTTGAATTATTGGATAATATGGGTGATAATTCATATAGACTCAGTCTAACCCCATACATGCACATTTACTCAATAGTGAATTTTGAAAATATGAAACTCTATGAGCCTTCCATATTGGATTGGGAAACTAAGGAGAGGGTCCTGCCCACTTTAGATGACTTAACACTAGAAACTCAGGAAAAGGTGGTAAAATATATATTTTTGTAGAAGAATTCTAGAGATAATAAACATGGGCAACATGAACTCTAGCAACTTCCAGGAAAGGCCTAATGGTAGTCCAGGGAGAAGGTAGAGGAAATGTTTCCTCACCTCATTCAATAACATATTTTGGGGACCAAGCCTCCCTAAATGAGGAGGTATGGTATATAACGGATCATTGTATAATTTGATCTATCTTGGTATTTTATGGGAGGAAAATTGGAAGAACTGGCTTGCAGGGCCCATTTTAGGAGTAGGTCCTAGTTTGGTGATTTGGAGTCCAAATATTTCGAGAGCCAGTTTGAGGAATCAAATGACACTTTACAGGGTCAAATTTTTGTGATATTATCTCCACCACTTTGATGTTGTTCTACACATTGTATTCTTTGAAGTAGTGCAAAATTCGCTTCAATCAGAGTTGGTATGCTAAAGTTATGCCTCCCATAATTTTACCTAGCCTATTGACCACCATGATATTGAGTGGATGGCATGTTAGTCCCTATTACTCACACATGTGGGGATATTCATGTGTGGAATCTTAAGAAGATTATAGAGGGTACAAAACCCTAACATTAATTGAGGGTTGAGGTTTGCAAAATCCCTAACCATAAACCTAGATGACTAT
Source organism: Picea sitchensis (assembly GCA_010110895.2). Taxonomy (NCBI): domain Eukaryota; kingdom Viridiplantae; phylum Streptophyta; class Pinopsida; order Pinales; family Pinaceae; genus Picea; species Picea sitchensis. The sequence continues at coordinate 644,994 of SNQJ01S0001990.1, read as the reverse complement.
TAGCTTATGTTAAATACTAGGCCACTAGGAAGAGAAGGTGTTCCATTCTTCTGGTATTATTATTTTTCAATAGTTGAGTACAACATCTAGGAGTGGGATAATGAAGCATGAAAGAGGAGATATACTATTTTGTAGTAGTATTTCAAGCCACAGTGTCCATGTCAAGTCCATAGTGAATACCCATTATTTGTACTCACAATTCTTAATTGAGAAAAATAGAGCATAGAATCTTGTGTTAATTTGTGTGGATGGTGTTTTCATTTTCTTGTTTCTTTCATTTTGGTTTTAGTTATTTCCACAAGTTTGAGCACACCACTAATAATAATAAATATGATATCTAAGGTAATAAACTAGATAATAAAATATTTTAGAATATTATAAGACTCATTGTGACAAACGTTTCCAATGGAATATCAATGACAATTTACACATCATTCATTTTTTACCATATTTCCATATAAAAGTTCCCCTCTAGATCTTCCAATGGTTTTTGTGTCTTCTATAATCCTCTTTTGAACCATTTTGGTGTGGAATCCTTCACATCATACTTTGGTCTCTCTAGTAACCCCAATGGTTACTTTGGGGCTATAGTCTCTATGTAACCTATTCTATTAAATCTTGATTGGTGCCTCCCCACCATGAAATGCTTCAATATTTGATATTTCTACATGGTTATGATATTTCCTAAAACCATTTACTCGTTTCTAGTAGACATGAATAGAATAAAATATCTATGGTACTAAGTTCCCATATGCATAATTAGATGATCACGAGGACATCATTCCTTCATAAAAATTCCTACCTTGGCCATATAATTCTACCCACAAGGATTTATTACTTAAATTTAACAACCTATGAGGCAAATTCAATCTTTATCGGTAATATATTACACAATTCATAGATATAAAACTATATATGCATGTATAAAAATTTCCTTGCATGTTTTAAACAAGAAATCATATTCATATCCTATATGTATAATTGTTTCCACATGAAGAGAGTTACAACTCTTCATATCCACAATGCCATATTTATACATTTGACATAGTTGAACTTTGTTTACATAACAAGAGATACATTTTCCTTCTACAACATAAAATGACGATTGTAATAACCTCTATTCTTACACATAAGTGTTCCTCAAGTAGACCAGAAGATATTCCAAGGCCAAGGATTCAATGAAAAATGCATTTCCTTGGACATGCATTTTATTAAATAATTACAAGGATTCATAGGGTTCCATGGAAAATCATTTCAGACATCTAATTTCACATACTATTATTTTTAGCACAAAACAAAACTCTACGAGACAACTAATTTCACATGTTGTTATTTTGAGCACAAGTGAAACTCTATGAGACAATTAATTTTAGGCTTTATCTACAAGGAAGATTCTCTAAAAGTTATTGTGGATGAATTTACCTTGTTCAAGAGCCAATAAATGGGAGTAGGTAAGAATATCCCTAACTATAGTGAGGGTGTACCTCTTTATTGTATCCGTTTTGGTTAGAAATTAATCTCTTGATTAGACTTGGTTTATATATATATATATATATATATATATATATATATATATATATATATATATATATATATATATATATATATATATATATATATATATATATATATTATATATTATATATATATATATTATCAATATTATTTTACAAGTTACTTTCATTATTATGGTAAAAGAATGTATAAATTTGTTACATGTTTCCACAAATACAATGATTTCTTCCCCAAGTATCTATTGAATAAGTTGGAACCTTCATATGCCTTATCATCCCCACTATATTAAATCAATGGCTAAGGATTTATTAGTAGGAATATATTCTCTAGTGATGGAAAATGTGACATGATTTATTCTATGTCAGGAAACACTTAATACTTAACCCCCTCCAAAAATAATCTATGTAATATCTTTGTAAATAGTTGAGGAAACAACAATTCTTTGAAAATGTTTGAGGCAACAACAATGCATATTCGTATCTCAACAACAATATTATCCCAAAATCCATAGAAAAATATCATTTTAGGGTACCCTCTTGGCCCAAGATCCAACTCAAATCACCAAAGTGGCGCAAGAAGATGCTCATGCACATTATGCCCTAAAATTTGTCCCCGTGATAGTACAAACAACATAGGGGGAAACAACGTGATATGTAGAAACCCTTGTGTACATTGTATAAACTCCAAAATAAATATAAGGTGTTATTCCCTCACCATCTTGAGGAAATTCAAGAATGAAGAATATATATCCTAACTAGTTATTATTTATTCATGACTATCTAATTCCATAGATGAAAACCATTAAATTAGTTATTTCATTCTTGCAAAGATCGGTGTTGAGGGTGTCATGTTATCAAATTTATTGAGGCAATGGCCGATGCTTCTTGGGATTTTAGAGAAATAAAATTGAAGTACAACGTGGAATTTGTAATCAAATACAAAGGAGTTTGAATTTTATTTTTCTTAGAGAAATGAAATAAATGGTGATTCAATGAGTAATAGGGCAATAGAGTGAAGACATTAGTTACCTATTTAGGGGGAATTATTTTGTACTTGAAGGATTTATGGGTCCTTTGTTGCATCTCTCTCCTTTGTGATTTCTATCTTTGTTATGTTTTTGGGCTTCCTATATTCTTTTGTTGTTGTGGGATAGGTCTCTTTATCTTGTCATGTCTCTCTATGATGGTAGGTGTTTGGGTACGACTAGTGTTTGAATGGAATGCCAATGCACTGAAGGGTTTAGTTTTATCTTTTAGGGACAACATGTGGAAAATTTTAGATTTATGGTTTAGATTCAGTTTAGGACTCTAACGTCTTGTTATTTGGGACCCACTACCTTTTCTTCAACCTGTGTTGAAGTCCTTTAAAAATTCCAAAATAATTTTACTTTTAGGTTCACTTAACATGAGATGAACAGTTTATAGGATACTCCTGTAACCATTATATTAAGTCCAAATTTTGTTAACTTCAATGGTTACAACATACTATTTAAGAAACTCCTATCATTAAACTACAAAAAGGAAAATATTTCATTAGAGGATATAATTAATAGCTACTTTATCAAATTAGTGAAAATGGACATAAGAATCACAATGAATGTCAAGTATGGGACTGAGTGTTGTCGACACATGTTGGATTTTATGCGTAAGTTTTAAACCTTTTACAGTAATGTAATGCACACACAAATTTAAAAAAAAAAAACTAGAAAATAACACAATTTCAATCACACATATACACAAAGATTTACCCTTGAAACCCAAACCAGGGAAACCAACAACATGTTTAGAGACACAACTCTTCTTCTTCTTCTTCATCATCATCATCATCATCATCCAGGGAAACCAACAACATGTTTAGAGACACAACTCTTCTTCTTCTTCTTCTTCTTCTTCTTCTTCATCATCATCATCATCATCGTCATCATCATCATCATCATCATCATCATCATCATCATCATCATCATCATCATCATCATCATCATATAATATCACAAAAGAAACAACTCCCATTAAATTTCCCCGTCCCAGGGAAATTGAATGGACCCCACTTTGAATTTTTCACATAAGCTATGGAAGATAAATAGTCTATCATTTGAGTTGTGATTGGATGACAATTTTTTTTTCTAACCTATGAACTATTTGAGACATTGTTAGAGTTCCTACCTGATCCGTGTTTTAACTTTAAATATGATTTAGTTTTATCCCCATTTTAATCGAAACCTCCTAAGATAGCATACATGCATGGAGTTTTTCTCTAAAGGAAGGAATCTGCAGGCCTTGTGGGACAACCTTCTTCACGTGGGATCTTACAATCGGATATTGAGTACACTTTTCTACCATATGAAATTTTAGAAACCTTCATGCTGAAAACTATGTGGGGTTATTATTTCCATAAACGTTCCCATTATCTTAAGTACAAATTGTTCTTGAAATCTATTCCTCATGAGCCAATAGGATTGAACCACGTGAATATTGGATTACAAGCCTTGCGGGAAGATGTTTGCATGTGGGATCCTTGTTAAAACAAAACCTTATACTCATTCTCCCACAACCCACGACTCGTGAACCAATCAAAATGGTGCTTGTGTGAGGTTTCAATTCATGATAAAGTCCTTTCCTCGTGAAATGTTTTCACTACAAAAATGACTCACACAAACCTTTCAGGATAATCCTTGCATATAGGCTTAATGGGCATGCTATGACATGGTTTGTGAATCCTCCACCCACAAACCTTTCCATGTTTTTTGAACTTCTTCCTGTAAGCCTTGCAAGAGAATATTTGTGTGCATGCCTAAACCTATTATGCATGTGCATATTTTACCTTTTGAATCTCTTCCCACAAAGCCTGAGTTCACAACATGGAATAGATTGTACTCTTCTATCTCATGTAAAACTTGAATTAATGAACATTAATGGATTGACGAGAATCTAGGGAATTCTAGAGTTGGGATTTGATTGATTAAAACACCATAGTTATTACACACAATTTTGATTTAATATTCAAAGAAGCCAAATTGTTGGATTATTTTGAATTGGTTGCATTTGTGAACATTGTGGTGAATTGTATAACTCTATGTGAAAACCTCATTCCTCTTTGAATTATATAGGTGCACCAGGTACAAGATGTCTAGAGCTCAAGGTCGTCCTTGAAGGGATACAATGAATAATTCTTGGACTAAGGTGAAAAATACAGAAGATTTTCTCTTAATAGATACCATCCCCAATAATGGACTTTATAAGTGCCTTTCATGGTAGTAAATATACAAAATATTTCACATTGAATATTTTCTAACAAAGGATAAAAACTTGAAGGTGTATGGAAATATCAGGAATAGTGGTCTATATGTCGTAGATTCTTGACCAACCGTACTCCCATACAATGATGTGGTCTAATGGGTATACACACAAATAAACCCACAAGAACAAGTGATAACAGATCATATAGGAAACCATATAGCCTCACTAGGGAAAAACAACATACTCAAAATGTATCGATTATCAACACTTGATCCCTTTCATAATAATCAATTTCTCAAATTATTTTCCAAAGAGAACCCAATTTGGAATATACTATTGTAAGAATGGTGGGATTAGGACACAAAATTCCAAATAAAATACAATAGGATATACAACACATAATACCTCAAAGTGCCATATCGACTCCTCATGGTGATGATTTTCCTCCTATATGGAGAAGTAGATAGTACACATTTAAAACTGGAATGTGTGCCCCTGGTCCAGAGCGTAGTAGAAGAAGGGGTGATTTTTAATTGAGCATAGATATTAACATGCAATATCTTCCACAATGCCCATGAATCCCACACAAACAAAAGGTCAGGTTTTTATATGTCGACTTATTTAATTGATGAAATTTTATCTTTCATTTCCTTTCCCAAAATGAACTAGAATTGGAATATTGACCTCCCTCCCATACATATATACTATTCTAAGCTATGGGAGTGCAATTATAAAAATTACTTATATGAATTTTGTGATGATTTTATGGCCCCATTGATCTAATTATTTTTGGCCAACCCTTCCAGATACTATCTTCTGAAGCTTTTGAAACCCTAAAGGACTTAGCCGATTGGTATATGGAGAAGCATTTCACCTATATCAGGGTTTCCAGGTTCTCTTCTCCACCACATTTATTACATAATTGTGTTCCAAATATACTCTTGTGAAGAGAAATACTATACCAAACCATTAAAGTGAGTATTTCTAAATCCTTGTTGACAAGTAAGAAAATAATATGGCTTAGATTTCCTATCAAGGTACGAGGATTTGACATATTGAACATCCCACATGATAGAAAATAAGCAAAGGCTTTGAAAGGATTAATTCTATGCACAGGAACAACCATAAACCATGACCCCAGAGGGATATTAGCAGAACATTTCAAAACCCCTAGTATGGTACCTACATTCGAACATGACCCAAATGAGGCAGACATTCTCTTTCGAGGGGTTAACTATTATGAAGAATCAATAGCTCACACTCTAAATGCTCAACAACTGATAATACTTTAGGAATACCAATATCAAAAGAGAAACGTGTTCCAAGAACAAATGCATAAATTGATACTTAGTGCAAGGAATGAGAAGAGGCCAATAAAAAGACCCAACAAAAGAAGAACAAGGAAACAATTAAGAAAATCATGGATATAGAGGAGAAATTAAGAAATAAAGACTCGTAGGAGGAAGAAAGGTTAAGGAATAAGGAAGAATAAGAAAGGCACAAGGATGAAGAGAAAAAGAAAGTAGAGGGCGAAGCTAGCAAACTTAAGGAAAAAAAAAAGAGAAAATCAAAGGAAGAAGTAAAAACTAATGTTGACGAGACAAGAAACACAAGAGAATTTTCTAAAAAAGATGAAGAACATAAGAAGGCACAAGGAAAAGCGAGAAAAGAAACCGAAAAAAAAAAAGAGGAAAAAGGAGGAACGGGAGGAGAGAAAACGAAGGAAGATGAAGAGAAGAAAAATAAAGAAGAAGAGAGGAAAAAGAAGGAAGATGAAAAAAGGAAAAAGAAAGAAGAGGGATAAACTAAAAATAAGGAAGAGGAAGAGAAGAATAGTGTAACATCCCCAACCACCAACAGGCTGGTAAATGTCACTCCTGTAGCTCTGCTGCACTACTCTAATCAGTGACAACTCCAGCTTTAAACTACTGGGCTATGCCACACAAAGATACTTGCAGAAAAACATACACATTCTACATATATATAACATAATTTTGCGAAAATAATAGTAATCCCATACATGCAACATATACAACATAAACAGGAAATACTCATCAATTACAACATATTTACCATTACACAACATGTAAATGAACATAAAAGCGGTACTTATATTTTATTAGAAGACCACCAACTGCATGCATAACTTCCACAAACCTCCCAACCATAGACAATGCTGCTCATCACGCTCAGTAGTTGGTCACCCTCGAGATGGGACTAAGCTCCAACTAGGGCAAGGGAATCCTAGACTAGGCTGAGGTTGCATGAAACTGCAGAGTGTAACTGGAAGGATTCTCTCCAGAAGCCTTCTTACGCCCACTACTCACGGATTCTCATTCCCCACATGCTTGTTCCACCTGGGAGTATACACCTTCACTGTCACACAGTCCATCGGTTTCTTCACCTCCCTCTCGGGGTCTCGGAAACATGCCGGATCAGGAATTATCAGAGCTCCGTAGATGGTGTTGGACTCTCTCTAGGAGAAAATCACTTCCCAGCAAAATCTCTCACCTAGAGAGAGCTGATCATCGGCCTGACAACCTACCTCTTCTACCATGGGCTTGACAACCCGTTTCTTCAACCAGTTTCAACTCAAATTCCACAAGGTGAGGATAACAACAAAAATAATAACAATTTGGTTAACTCACAGGTGTTAGCAACAACAGGAATTTGGGTATGGACATGCAAAAATGAAAACAGTCCACACTAAGACACAACATGGTTCATACATTTACAGGGTGCTCAGACTCCATAGGAGACACAACTCAGTCCATGAGTTTGCCACTGGTTTCAGGGTGCATGACAAGGAATCAACGCAGTGGTTGATCATGGAGGTTTAGGGTTCAGACTCTAGATAGAAGAAAGGACAACAAACAATATTCCAGTGAGAGTTTCCACCACCATGAGAAGGTATGTAGAGGCAGACGCACAGGAAAAAATGGTTCAGACATCCCCGATCCCAACGAACAACGAACTCAGGTGGAGGATGACAGAATGAGAGAGCGAAGCCCCCCAACACAACTGACTTCTTCAACTTTAACTGCATGCACCCAGTTCGACACCTGTCTTCCTGGAGTTGCATGCACTCCATTTAGAATACGTTCCCTTTACAGGAACTTAGGAAAACACTCAACATGTCCACCTTAGCCTTCAGGAAATAATAATAAATTATTATCCCCTTTAGAGGTAATCCCCTTAGCTTAGCCCCTAGGCCCACACACTTAGCCTCCTCCCTTACCCAACCTTGTGGAAGATTAGTCCCCCATAACTCTTTCTTCGTGTTCGGTCTGCATGCAATGATGTTTATATTTTATTGATGATGTGCATAATTACTTATACAAAATCAAGCTCCTGGCCTTTAACACCTAGGCTCTCTGTCCTAATCACCAAACAATCCTCCTAGCTTATTATAACTCGGCTCACCAGCCTACAAAACATGTTTACAATACATAATATAACTGGGATCATCCTTGGGAATATTACAATCCCCTCCCCTTATTTTTTCATTGTCCTCAGTGAAACTTTTACACAACATCAACAAGATTTCCAAAATCTTCAAAAAGATGCAGGTATTCTTCCCACATAGCATCCTCATGCTCCCATGTCACATCTTGAAGACTATACCAGGTCCACTATGTTGACGATTAAAAACGTCAACGTAGTTTCACCCGCAAAGTGTTGCTAAAACATATTATTATAAAACTAAATAATACTAGTAGGTGGGACCCCTAGTATTATGATAGGAGAATAAAAGGTTGTACTATGATAGTGAGAGTGCAATTCATCTTGCAAAAAACTCAGCCTTCCATTCGAAGACTAAGCATATACAGTTGAGGTACCACTTCATATGATCCTCCTTGGAAGATGGAAATTTGAAGTTGGAAAAGATACACACTAGCCAAAATCTTGTAGACATGTTAACAAAGGGAGTAACAAGAAAGAAATTGAGTTCCTACTCAGTTTCAGTTGGTCTTCAAGAATGAAGATGAAGATGAGAAATTTTCCAGGTCCAAGAAGGTTCAGAGTCCAACATATATAGCAGCGGTGGAGTTGTTGATATCAGTCTCCAAGTGGGAGATTGTTGGTTGTGGAGCCTGATTATGTTCCTGATTCAGAGGTCCTTGCTTTCAACCATGTTTATACCCCATGAAGACTTTACACCCCAGAAGTATGTACACTCTTCCACGCAGGGGAGTGCAGAGGGGGGGTACCCCCTCTGTGGGGTCCAGGGGGCCTATCTGCCCAGCTGGGGGGTTTGGGGGTGAAGCCCCCGAAGGAAAAATTGCCTTGTAAATGTATATTGTAATTTCATTGTAAATATATACCGTTCGTTATAAGGTCACAGATCTAACGGTAGAAATTATGTTAGGGTTTTTTTCCCTAGAAGGCAATCCTCTATTATGAGGGAAATTTATTGTGACTATGCATTATGGTGAGTATTGTATTCTAAGAGAGGAGACTGTGAGAGAAAGAAGAGGAAGTTACAACGGGTTTTGCTGTAGGTTGTATCCCTTCATTTGCTGGATAATAATAAAGGAAGGACCTAGCAATTTCTCTGGTGGATGTATCCCACACTGGGTGAACCACGTAAATCTATGTCTCTCTTGTATTGTGTATCTTCTGTGTTTTGTTTCCACATTTGTTTTATTTTATTGCTCTGCGATCCTGTTTTTCTAACATGCATGATGTGTTTTTTCAATCGAGGAAGGCATGGATAAGGATACAGAGGTAGAGGTAACTAGAATCGAGGCCCAAGAAGGCCCAGGTTCTCCATACATTTTGACGTTGATTCAGAAGAGCTTGGTCAATTGTTTCATGTTGTATTCTTTAATTGGATTGAGAATTGAATAGTCCAACCTAGGCCTGAAAGGCCTCCTTTCCAAGCCCCGCAAGCCCCCGGTATCCCTGTACCTCCTCATGTCTCCTTACAACCCGAGGTCTCTGAAAATCATGGATGGCAGGAGATTATCCACCCGACAGTCTCCCAACATCGTGGTTGGACCAAATTTTCCTTACATGATCCTCCGCCTTTGAACCCCATTGTCCAAGCTGCCCCTAACCACTCTCTAGCACAATCCTCCCATGCTAGCAAGAGATTGAAGACTGAAGCCCACCAAGCACTTGATAAAGGAAAAACCACTACTGCCCCTTCCTCACCCTCCAATGACACTGACAAATCCATGTCTTCTTGGATGCATTTGAGGGATGATTGTTCCCATGTGATCAACGAAATTAATCCTAAAGGATATACACAACATAAAGCAAATTCAGGAAAATCAAGAGGTGACAACATCAACCAAGGAAAGGTTGCATCAGAGACTAGGAAATATGGATTTTGAGATTTATGTTATCTATTGTTTCATGACAGTGACTTCATGGATCTTTGGACAACATGTTTTATTTTGGATATATGAGTATTATTTTTGAAATAACTTCAAATTTCATGAGCTAAAATTGCCAAATGTAAATATGTTGATGGGAGACACAAGGAGGTGTGTTTTGCTTAACTAATGGTTATGTTATGATTGTTATGATTGATGTGAACTAAAGGGAGTTACAAGGGGTCCCACCTACTAGTTATTATTTATTTATGACCCTTATTATAATTATTAATTTTCCCCCTAACTAAAGTTAGTTGAGTCTTTTAACTAAATTAGCTAATGAATTGGTTCAAATTCTTCAACCAATTCTAATTTGTTAAAAGCAAAAAGGAAGGGAGGGACAAGAGGATGAGAGAAGCAAAAGCATGCTAAGGTTTTCTCTTTGAGTTTATGTTGAGATAGTTCAATTTTCATTCATTCATATATTCATCACAGCTTGATTCTCTTTTATGATAAAGGGTCTTATTGTAGACAAAAATATTTAGGGATGAATCAAATCATTCAGACACTTTTTCTTCAGAGGTGTTGATCTATCTTTGATAGTCTGTGTAGACTTATCTGTTTGTGAATTAATTTTCATGACTGATAAAGGCTATTGTGCAGAGTTGAGTGGGAAAAAATATGTGGCAAGCTGATCCATATTTTAGAGTTCAGTTTTGGTTTTCTGTCAAAGGTCCTTTTGTATGTTCCATCGGGGATGTCTAAGTTTGACTTTGGTCCAAGATTTCTGTATGAGATTTTGTAAAGAAAATGACTCTTTGGTGAATTGGAATGAAATAAAGGATTTGTTTATGTCTCATCTATCTTGATTATCATCTTGGTGTCTTTACTTATGTTCTTACATTTATTTCAGAAACTGTTATATTCAGAAAATTACATAAAAAGTGAATTTCCATCAAGCTTTTTGTTGATAAAAGACTAGCCCGAGAACTCGTAATTAATACTTGTGAGTTAGGATGTTATTTTTGTTGGATATAAACATAGGTTGATATTCCCGTCTACTTTGATTTAGCCAAGTAAAGTTTGAAAATGCTTGATTAAGATCAATTCATATATTTTCCTCAACATTTATTTGGCGACCATATTGGGGAGATCTTCGATATCTCTCTGGCTAATTTTTATATGCGTTTTTTCATCGATACATATCTCTTTTCCGAATTTGATTCTTTGACTGTTTTACTTTAATGACTATTCCTGTTGTGAGGCAGCCCAATCTTGAGCCCAGTCTCCAAGACTAGACCAACATTGCTTTGAACTTATTTCATATTATTTTGGACACTGCCAGGACCCATGATGAACTTAACCATTCTTGGGAAGCCATTGAATGAGATATTAGTGTTCAAGAACAATTGGAATCTAGACGTAGGCAAACTTGAAATCAATAGTAACCTTTTTGTTTTGTGTTGTCTACCCAACAAAGTGCTCTAAGGATAAATTTATCTGATTCATCTAACTCATCCTTGTTTCCCTCATCTATCATCCACAAGATGGCATCTAGTGGTGGCTCTGGTGGCACTGAAAGTGCCCCATCTTCCCAATATTCATTGTCATCAATGATTGGTATCTTATACAACCACCATATCCCTGTCCAATCTACCACAAACCCCACCAAAGTCATCAAAAAAGTATGGAATTTTTCAGTTCGAAGAAGACACCACAACCACACCCTGGCACGTGTCCTATTCTCTTAACCTAGCACCTGCTACTCGTCCACTTCCAAATTTTAAAGAGAACCTACCTAATTTTTCAAGGAATAACACCATCAGTACCAATGAACACCTGGTGGCATTTTCTAATGCTTGTCACAATATAGGGGCCAACGACAATGATACTTGCATGCGCCTATTCGTCAATTCCTTGGAAGGAAAGGCTGCGACCAACTTCCTTGACCTTCCTCCTAAGATTTTGTCCACTTGGGATGAATTAATCTATTGGTTCATATAAACTTATGGGAAATCTAAAATCCCATCCTAGAAGTTAAGAGAATACAATAATTTTACCTACAAGGAAGGTGAGACCATCAAGTCTTTCAACTTGCGTTTCACCAAGTTATACAATCAAATCCCTGAACTTATCCGCCCTCAGAACCAAGCCGCTTTCATGCATTACTACAATGCATTTCCTTCTACTTACCAACATAGGCTTGAGGAAAGATCCATCGATAATCTTCGTTCCTCCCTGCATACTTGCTCAGAGTGTGAAGAACAACCTGAACAAATTGGTCTACCCCGGGGAGAATAAGTTAGATAGACTGATATGTCCGCTCTCTTACAACTAGTGCAAGATATGAACAATCATATGATAGCATTTTAGTGGAAGGGTACTGTCTCTCCTCTCACCCATGGAGATTCATCCTCTTCCACACCCCCTTTTAGAAATCCGCTTGAAAACAATTTTCAGCCTAAGGCTATCCTGCCTCGGAGTTGGTGTAACTTTTGCGAGGAGCACCACAAAGAAACCACATGTGAGGTAAATAAGAGTGCCAGAGATAATATCTTTGGTAAAATACTAGAATATACTATTGTTTTCCTAGACTTTGTAGAGATAGAGGATGTCATGGTCATTAATACTAGGAACAAAGAATATACCCCCAAAGGAAAATTTGATCCTCCCCACAGTTCTTCCAACCCGAGTTCAAAATCATCCTCTGCTACACCCCAGGTTCCTAAGGTTCTTGAGAGTAAATGAATCATTTGCCCTCTCCCCTCTTCTAAATACAATAACTCGAATCAATTACCCAACATCAAAGCAAATGCAAACCTCCTAAACATGGTTGTCGTCCTTGAACAATAGATGCATATGAAATAATTCATGGAAGGAAAGGCTTCTATTGTAGCCAATCTTTCTGAAGAGGTAAGTAAAGAGGATTCTTATGTAAATAAAGTAGGTGTACATAACTTTATATACCTTGTAAAAAAAACCCTTTTTATATTTTTGTAAAGATCATGGATAAGATTGCCCATTGTTGCCTCATTGATGGTGGTTCAGGTCCAAGTGTCATGTCCAAGATTATTATGGAAGAGATAGGCTTGTCTTGTACAAATTAAAATTCTAGAAGCATGCTCTCCTATAATAGTCTACAACAAATAACCATAGGTGAGATTAAAGATGTAACCTTGGTTTTATGCGCTCATCCTGAGATAAGGACAACTCTCAGCATTCATGTGATTGATATACTTGTAAGAAATTATTCAATTATCTTGGGGAGAGATTGGAAATCCCTAACAGGTGTATACCTCTCGCTCGATAGGACACATTTATCCATTCCTCGGAATGGTAAGAATATCATAGTCCTTAGAGAGGGAATAATTTCAACCTACATAGATAATGTTCCGCAATATAGCATAAACTATATCGAAGAAGACCTAGGAGTGTATTCCATCTTTGTTGAAGAGGATAATATTTCTTTGGAAAGAATTGATTTAGATGATGATTTATGGCATATGCACTTTGATGGTTCATGCTCTAGTGAAGGAAATGGGGTTGGCATTATCTTGGTTTCTCCTACAGGAAAAATTCATAATCTGTCTTACAGGTTAGAGTTTTCTTGCTCGAACAATGTCATTGAATTCAAAGATTTATTATTAGGTATTGAGAACACCCTTAATCTTGGTTGGGGTCACCTTTCAGTTGTCGAAAATTCTGAGCTTTTTGTGAACCTGATACGTAATAATTTCTCTCCTAGCAATGAGCTGATGGAACAATACTCCCAAACGGTTTGGGCACTTGTCTTGAACCTTCTATCTTTCAACATCACTCATGTGAAGAGGGAGTTGAATTCAATGGTTGATCGGTTAGCTATATTTTCAACCTCTCCTAATCAACAACTTTTGCGCCACAAGCCTCATTGGGTTTTCAATATATAGATCATTTATATATTCCTTATCATGTAGGATCTTGGAAGGCCCTCCCTGATGATGAGAGAATTTGTGCTATCATTCAAGATGAACCTCTTAAGCCAAAGGAAATTATATCCATGTAAAATAATAGGATTCTTGATGGCTTGACTCCTTTGGAGAGTTCATTTTCATTGACTGTTAGAGGTGATAAATAAAAAAAGAAGGAAGAGGAATTACAACAGAAGGTGGTTAAAACCATATACATGAACATTAAGACACCTGGATCTTCAACGAACGTTAATATAAATGTCTAAGGTTCTGATAAAGAAAAAGATGAGGTCTGTCGATTTACTTGGTGGATTTAAAAATGTTTTTTCTTGGTTAAATAACGATCTATGTGGTTTTGTGTTAAGAACCAAACATCAATATAGCATAGAAAAACCTCAGGAAAAGTACTCAACGCCTTGAAAAAGAGATAATTTCAGATAATAAGCCTCTTCGAGGGGGAAACCTCCTTTTACCCCACTTAAATGTTCAAGTACA
>SNQJ01S0001990.1:550093-622452 GCA_010110895.2 Picea sitchensis | reverse complement strand
AGGTCTTAAAAATTAAAAGAGAGAAGAAAATGACAATCAATTACTATCATTTCACCAATCAGGGTTGAGTTTCAAGAGCAATTCCATATCTTTATCAATGAAAAGAGAGAGAGATTATAACTACAATTGAAGGGAAAAGTTTATGTGGATTCCATAAACCTAGAATATTATGGAATCCACATACCCTTTTCCATAGAATATACTAACTAGATCCAAAAACCAAAGACATGAAATATGGTACTACACATATTATAATATATTATCAGGGAAAAAACAAGCTAAATGAAATTTGGACATTTGAAAAAAAAATTACAAGTTAAATGAGTACATCAATAAAAAATAACATACTAACCTTGCAAGTTCAAAATTTGAGCTATGTAGATCGAGAATTGGATTTGTTCAACCGGTGGGTGACAGAAAAAATAAACAGCTCAAACAAAAGCCAAGAACAGTGTCATAACTATAGCAATTGTGTCGCAAAGTCTCTTAAAGTCACGTATATATAGATAAAATAGTCAACTAGCCGTTAACACCGACCAACGAGATAGGCAAATTTTCATCGCTATTGCCATGAAAGTTCGTCACTATAGCGACGAAAATCCCAACTAGAGTTAAATAATATTTTCGTCGATATTGCGATGAGCTTTCGTGGCAGTAGAGACGAAAATCCCACCCCGTGTAAAAAATATATGAAACTAATTGAAGCATGGAAAATTTTCATGGAATAATCTGCCCATATGTAGTAGTGTCTGGCTGAGGAAATTCTTATCTAAATTTCCTTTCAACAATTATGAAAGAAGAGTAATAAAAACTCATACCTGCATGACTGTCATTAATAAATTTTATACTACTTGAAATTCTGATGGTAGTAGAAGCTTTCATGCTTCTTTTATCAAACTTATAACCAACACTTAATCTCTCTATTGCTTCCCTCCTTATGCAACAACATCACCAACGACACTTGCAAACATGAAAGCATTCTTTCCTATGGATGACCCAACAAGCCGTAACATACTTGCTGCCACAAAAATTGCAGCAACTTCTTTCTCCCTATAAAACTTTTCCTTGTTGATCCCATAAGTCTTCCTGGATTCCTAAATATTCTTGTGCTCTCATTGTAGTCACTATGCATGACTATTTGTGCCCTGAGCACTTTCTGCGTAGTTCCCCTACCTCAACGGAGTCTGTTGACCTCCCAGTCAAAGGATCTTTCAATCTTCTGAGTCAAATTGACTCTTCGGGCTCGTGATTGAACCCAAAAAAATTATACATAGGTCCCCTTTTCTCCTTTAGGTGCAGGTCCTATCAAACCCATGGGCTTATTCCTGCATGCTTCCAAAACTCCAAGTTTCAGGTGCTAGCCCCTTTTTCATTAGCCCTTTCCTTCATATGGCCCCGGTCTATGACCTCATGGAAAACTGTGATTGTGAGCGTGGGGAAGAGTGGTTTTAGGCCAACCCACTTTTCTCCCCGCAATTCAACTCTAGCTACCATGCATCACTTTGTTAAAACCGTGGTATAAATTGTGGCCCACTCTCAGATTTTTAACATTCGAGCAAGCTCTGGCCCTGCAATCTAGATCGTCTGTTGATTTCCAATCCCTTGGCAATGATCCGCGATCAACGACTGCTATCTATTCTCCCCTTTATACCTTCTTTCCTCCTTCCACACGCGATCCCATATCTACATGATCTGTCGACATGTAGCTCCCTTCCAAATCCATGGCCATGGTTGATTCTGACTCTCTGGCCCTTGCGATTTTCAACTCTCAACTATCTGCTTTTCACCGTATGAAAATATTCTAGAGTGGAAGATCTATTGACACCTGTCCTTAACAATCGAACAATTCTGATGAACTTAGGCTCTCCGGCCTTCGGGAATTCTCACGTCTCCACACACACAAATCTCTAGAGTGAATTTCCCTTGAGTGACAGATCTTCTACCATGCTTCCTCTCCAAATCAATGACCTTGATTCTCTTCGGGGCTTTGTCTCTTTTTGACCAATACCAGATCAAAAATCCTTCGACCTCCTCCTCGATCAACGATCAATATCTCTTTCAGGATTTCGACGCTTTCACCCTCTTCTTTCCTCCGGAGTGCTCCGTACTCGGAGTTCCAGATCTGGCGCCACTCATCCACTTTCAGATCAATGACCAAGATTTACCTCAGATGTTTCTCCTCCTCCTTGTCCACAAAATTCTGAAGTTGTGGATCTTACGCCACCTGTCCTTCTTGATGATGGACAGTCCTAAATCACTTCGGGACTTTGGGACTTTGACAAGTCCACTTCTCCTATGCACACAAGGGTTAATTCTTGTGTGCTTACCTCTAGATCCAACGATTGCTAGTCCTTCACACTCAGACCCAACGGATGGGATCTGTTCCTCTCCTCTGCACTTCCTTTGTTCTTCTATATGCTAATCTAATGGTCCAGGATCCTCCCCACAACCGATCTGATGACTGATGTCACTCCTCCTCTTGAGATTTTGAATTCTTCCACCTTGGAAGATTTTGTTAGGGTTCAAAGGCTTCGGCCTTTGACCTTTCTCCTACGAGTATGCCTCTTGGATCTCGTCTTCGCTCTCGTAAGCGTTATCTCTTCTGCTCAAAGAACACCTTGCTGAGCATTTTCTACAGAGTGTTCAACATCTTTGTGAGTATCTTCCTCTGATAATCTTCTCCTTGAACTCAACAAAGATTTCTCTCTATGCACACTTGCACTCGCTCGATGCTCGCCTGGAAGATCCCTATAGAGTTCTCAGTGAATCTATCTCTCTTTGAACTCAACACAACTTTATTCATGTGCACGCCTTGCACTTCCACTGATGAAGGTTCAATGGTATCTCTCCTGAGATTCTATGAGGTTACATTACCTCTGTCAACACACTCATTGCAGACAATGTGCACTGCTTGCACTTGAAAACTCAAAGAAGAGAAACAATTGAAACTTATTCAATACTTCACCAGTTTACGCATTCAAACCAATCTGATTTAAGAAAACGTTCAGTTTAAATTTTCTTTCCGAGCTCTTCTCTGCTCTGTAATCATTTTCGGGCACTAGCCCCTTTCTCTCATTCCCCAACCCCTTTCATCTTCAGAAGATTTCCAAGCACCACACAACAATCTCTCTGAGTCGAGATTACCGAACTTGTGAAGTAGGGAAGATCAACCGTCCACGTCTACTCAACATATAACGACCGACACTCACTATGGAACTTCAGGCATCTAAGTTCTGGAACTTCGAAGCTTCGAGACTTCGGAGGATTTCACATCTGTGCATCCCAAATCGTTAATCTCCGAACATTCCCAATCACATTTGGTGACGTCATTATGTCACATCGCTGAGCGCTCTTCCAATTGCAGGGGCATACAATGACGGTTTCGAGTAACCTACCTTTCATCCCACAATTCTTCTGACACTGACACGTAACCCCTTGGTGAAACCGGGGTTTGGATTACGGGACCTCCTTGGAGAATTAACTCTTGTGAAACTTGGATCCCCGCAATGCCTTTTGGCTGTTGATATTGATGTATCGTGATCAACGCCAGTGTGGGTCCTCTAACCTTTAACTTTGTTATGTAACCTCGGGGTCGCACTAACCATGCTCATACGAAATTCCGTGTGGCGGAATACTAGCGGCTGACTCGTGGACCAATCAGATGGGTGTCACATGTCACATTCCACATGGGAATTCAATCTTCCATGGGTTCAAAACCCACTTATACGTGGCACACAACCCATGTGTCCATGTCAATCCAAGTGATGTCATCATGACTCACTACTTCGGCTCTTCAGGAGATTTCTCCCTTCACTATTGTGTTTGACCTTTTAACATTGGCTTGATCCAACGGTCGAGCTCTCCTCTCCATATCTACGGTGTATATCCACTTTGAAGCTTCGAGCTTCGACCCTTCTCTTATTTCTGGAATAAGACTTCACTGAAGTCTCAAAGTCCAAAGGGCTTTCAGGTTAACCCTTCTGTACCTTCTCTAGATCTGACGGTCATAAAGGATTTCCCATCCTTTTGAACAAATCCTATGACGCAGAACATACTATGTTACTCAGCGGATTTCCAAAGGAATTCATGGCTAACTTCCTCGCAACATTACCATATCTGATGATTGTGAAGGATTTTCCTTCTCCCAAATAGATCCTAAGGTCCACATTACTCTGCGGCCCCATACCACTTATGTCGTGGTTTTACGACACTGCTACTCCTCTTGATATTCATAACACGACCAAGGTAACTTCTTGGCACTAAGGAAGGTTCTGAGGTTCGAAATTGGTCCTCCAGAAACAATTTCCACTTGAACCTTGAGTCTAATGATCACTTACCTAGACCATCCTGGCTCCACGTTAAAACCTTGGGTCAAAACTTGAGTTTTGTCCATTTCGACAACAAATCATTCTGAAACTCTTGCTTCAACTTCCACTAACATGGACCATCTAGGCTTAGTGTTTTAACCATGCTTTGATGCCAATTTGTAACATCCCCAACCATCAACAGGCTAGAAATGTCACTCCTGCAGCTCTGCTGCACTACTCTGATCTGTCACAGCTCCAACCTTAAACTACCTGGCTATTCCACACAGAGATACTTGCGAAAAAACATACACATCCATATAAACATAGAATGACTATTCTACATATATATAACATAATTATGCGGAAATAACAGTAAGCCCACACATGCAACATATACAACATACATAGGCAATACTCATCAATTACAACATATTTACCATTAGACAACATGTAAATGAAAATAAAAGCAGTACTTATCTTTTATTAGAATACCACCAACTGCGTACAGACCTTCCATGAACCTCCCACCCATATACCACACTGCTCATCACGCTCAGTAGTGGGTCACCCCTAACCTAGGACTAAGCTCCATCCAGAGCAAGAGAATCCTAGACTAGGCTGAGATTACTGGAAACTGCACAGTGTAACTGGAAGGCTTCTCTCCAGGAGCCTTCTTACACCCACTACTCATGGACTCTCATTCACCACATGCATGTTCCACATAGGAGTATACACCTTCATTATCACACAGTCCATCGACTGCTTCATCTCCCTCTCAGGGTATCGACAACAGGTCGGATCGAGAATTCTCAGAGCTCTGTAGCTAGTGATGGACCCTCTTTGGGAGAAAACCACTTCCCAACAAATTCTCTCACCTAGAGAGAGATGCTCACAGGCCTGACAACCTGCCTCTTCTACCATGGTCCTGAAAACCCACTTCTTCAACCAGTTTCAACTCAAATCCCACAAGGTGATGATAAAAAAAACAACAATAACTATTTGGTTAACTGACGGGTGACAACAGCAATGGGAATTTGGGTATGGACATACAAAAATGACAACAGTCCACAGTAAGACACATCATAGTTCATACATTTATAGGGTGCTCAGACTCCACAGGAGACACAACTCATTCCATGGGTTTGCCACTAGTTTCAGGGTGCATCAAAAGGAATCAACAGAGAGGTCAATCATGGAGGTTTTGGGTTTAGACTATGGATGGAAGAATGGACAACGAAAAATCTTCCTGTGAGGGTTTCCTTCACTATGTGTAGGTATGTAGAGGCAGACACATAGGGAAAAATGGTTCAGACTCCCCCGATCCCAGTGAACTCAGGCGGTGTATGACAGAATGAGAGAGTGAACCCCCCAACACAGATGACTTCTTCAAATTTAACTGCATGAGCCCAGGTCAACACCTGTCTTCTTGGAGCTGCATGCACTCCATTTAACATACATTCCCTTTACAGGAACTTAGGAAAACACTCAACACGTCCCAACATCTCCCAAGAGGTAAGCCCCCTAGATTATCCATGCGTTCCTTGACATTATCCCCTTTAGAGGTAAGCCCCCTATATTATCCCTTGAGCCCACACACTTAGCCTCCTCCCTTACCCAACCTTGTGGACGATTAGTCCCCCATCACTCTTTCTTCATGGTCAGTATGCTCGCAGTGATGTTTATATTTTATTAATGATCTGCATAATTACATATACAAAATCAGACTCCTGGCCTTTAACACCTAGGCTCTCCATCCTAATCACCAAATAAGCCTCCTAGATTATTATAAATCGGCTCACCAGCCTACAAAACATGTTTACAATACATAATATAACTAGGCTCATCCTTGGGAATATTATAAGTAGCCAGGAGGATCAAGAAAGAATGAAGAAAGAAGACGAGTAAAGAAAAATATCAGAAGGAGAAGAAAAATCCAGGAAGACAACAAAGATAGAGAGGAAGAAGACCAAAGAAAAGAGACCATCCCTACACCAAGAAAGAAAATTTCATACCTTAGTAATCCCATTGATCTAGGTAATCCTTTTAATACAATACCACCTTGATTTTCCTATGGTCCCTTATAGTCAACAAATCTTGACAATTTTGTGGCACAATTAGGAGAGTTACTACAACATGTCTAATAAGAGAATTTCTAAGAGACCAAGAAAAGGAAGGGCCACTAGTATTCAAGAAACACCCCACATTTCTGTCTCATGGAAGTTAGGCTAGAAAAACCATTTGAAATTAGCATATGACAAAACATATTCTCTCCATGTGTTTGTAGGTGCTAACCTAGTAAATGTCAAGGAGCTAAATGATACACTTGACAATTATAAATAAAAAGTCACAGCCATGGAAGACCAGTTGAAGAATTAAGAGAATGAATTTGAAAGACAATTTAACACACAAGAGAAACTACATTTGGCTGAGATGGAAAAAGTGAAGGAAACACATTTGAAGGAGATGGAGGAATCGAAGATAGAGCACCAAGAGAATATTTCTGTCTTTGAATATCAGAGAGAAAAAATAGTGAATGTTGAGAGAGGATGTAGGAGATAGAAACATAATTGAGAATCAGTGATAATATTGTGAACATATTGAAGGTGGTCAAAGAAAAATGCCTCCTAGTTAATAAATAATTGAGGGAAAATCATAATTTTTTTTTCTGAGCAAGTTAAAAAATATACAATATTTTCATGATAAGTTGACAAGACTCTTAGACCATGTAATAGAGGAAAAAAACAACATACAAGTATCCCAAGAAACTTTTGATGCAGTGGTATACTAGAAAAGAAAGTATGAAGATGCCCTTGCAAATTTTACCATGTACAACAAGATGGAGAAATAAAAGACATAGTTGATACTAGATAATTGGAAAGAGTCTTATGAGGATGTTGAATAATTGGTAAAACTTACTAATGAAGCATGCTTCGTATTTTGGGATTCAACTGACAACATCCTAGAAAAAATTGATATGACTAAAATGAATGAGATAAACTAGGAAGTACCTATGAAATTGAGAATATCAGAGGTGGAAAAAGATAGGGATAAAAGAAAAGAACTAATAGAATTGATGAATGATATAAACCTAGGATTTCTGGATAACTACCTCATCAAACCAATGTAGATGACCACCCTAGTAGAAAACTACACCAAAGGACTTAAAAAGGACCTCAAGCAAGAAGTAACAAGAAGAATCCTTCATGGATATATTCATATGGAAAATATATAGCTGGAAAAGGTCAAAGACATATCTAGAAAGTTTGACTTATGGGCTTTCTATAGAGAGAAATTTCATCTAAAAGGGTCTTCCTGAATTTTGTTTATAATTATTGTATTTAGCATTTCAAATTGTATATAGGACAAGAACATTATAAATGATAAGGTGTAACTATCATCTGACATGATGATAGTTACAAAATTTAAATAAACTCTATTGTTTTATAAAAGATAGCTCCATAGAATAATGGAGGATTTTTTCCTATTGTATGATCAGATGATACTATTATTTATGAGAAAATAAAGAGTAGAAGGAAATTTTGAATCCATGAATGTTTGCAAGTGTGCATGGGACTATTATGCATATGATTTTTCTATATGTGTTTCTTGAATGATTACCATATGAATTATTTCTATGTAGGTTATTTGGGATGATTATGATTTTTATGATTTCTAATAGATACAAGGGTAATATTACAGGTGAAATATGCAACTATTTGTGATTCAATATGTGGATTTATTATTATAAGATATCACTAATTGACATGAACTGATTATGTAGTCATTGATACTATTTCATGTTGTTTCTATATTGTTACACTTTCTCATGATTAAGATAGGATAGGATTAGGTTAGGATAAAAAAATTTAATTCAATCTTAGATAGGTAAATTTAGTCTTAATGAGAATTCAATGGAGGACAATCTCTCCTCAAGTTTGTAACTAAAAACTATAAAGTGGAAACCAGGCCCGCATAATGGTCGAAAACTGTCACACCAAATAAGAGCGTGTCTAATTAGGACTTGCCATTGGGATTTTCCCCTTACTTGATTGACAAGCCATTTGGACCTATCAACACCCACTGTTCCCTACTTTTTTTTATCAATAAATGAACAACAAGATGGAGGACACCATTACAAAGGATGAGCTGAGGGAAGTAATAGTAGGTTTCAAAAATTCAAAGAGGTTGGGTTGGATGGTTGGACAATGGAGTTTTATATTGGTTTTTATGATCATTTGGAGGAGGATATCCTTAGGGTAGTGGAGGAGTCAAGGATTTCTAATATATTTTTAGGGGCTCTCAATTGAAAACTTTATTTCTTTCATTCCTAAGAGGTTGGGACCAATATCCTTTGGTGAATTCATACCTATTTCTCTTTGTAACATCATTTACAAAATAATAGCTAAAATAATTGCTAGTAGAATCAAAGGGGTCTTGTCAAATTTTATTCAGGGGAACAATTTGGTTTTCTCTTTAACATGTAGATATTGGATGTACTTAGATCAACACAAGAGATTTTTCATTCCATCAGGAAAAAAAATCTACTAGCAACAATTATGAATCTTGATATGTCCAAAGCCTACAATAAAGTTTATTGGACTTTTCTCAAGTTGGTCTTGCTCCAAATAGGCTAGAGGTAGTCAATTGGATCTTGGGTTGTGTTTCATCAGCTTCATTCGTGGTACTCATCAATGGCACCTCTTCAAAGTATTTTAAATCCTCAAGGGGTTTGATATAAGGCTTCCCTTTGTCCCCTTTTCTGTTTCTTCTTATAACTGGGAGTTTGAGTAGGTTAATTAACTTTGCAAGACTTGAAGGTTTAGTTAAATGTATCATGGTAGCAGAGGAAACAAAGCTAACACATTTTTTATTCGTTGACAATGTTCTAATTTATTTTGGGATGTCATAGTAAGGGAATGAAGGTCTTATAAGAACATTTTATATACTTTTTGTCTAGTGACTAGGATGGAAATAAATGATAACAAATATCCAATCCTTTGTAATGAATTGACCCATGAGGTGCACGAAAATATCCTTCATCAATAATCATCTCATTTTGAGCCTTTATATAAACTTTTCAAGTATTTGGGATATCATTTAAAACCAAATTATTATAGAGTCCCCGAATTGATATGGCTTTTCAGGAAAATCAAAGATAGGATTACATGTCAGTGTTATAGGTGACTTAGTTTTGGTGGAACGCTATTTTTGATAAAGGATGTTCTTGAGAGTATTCTCGTCTGCTAACTTTCCTTATCACATGTCCAAAAGAGCATATTAGAAAATATAAGAAGGAGATAATTTACTTTTCTATGGATAGGTAAAAAGGAGGGTATTCCACTTGCTAGTTGGAAAATTTTGGCAAAATCAAAAAAAGGGGGAGGGTGGGGTTTAAAGAAAATCCACTTGTTTGGTCAGGCATTGGTAGTGTAGAGTTTTTGGAGACTCTTGTTCAATGAAGGAATATGGGGAAAGATTATGAAGAAAACATATTTCAGTGATTATACAGTGGAGCAGTGGATCAAGGTAGAATCAAAATATACCAAAGGAGATTCTAATATCTAGAAATGGATGGTCTAAGCATTCCCAATGCCAGGTAGATGGGTGTCTTGGAGTGTTGGTAGAGGGGATTGGGCCAGCATAGGGGAAGACCTATGGGTTAGTGTTGTTGGAAGTTATATACTCTCTCAAACTCTCTTATGGGAAAGAGGTCTCACAACTCTGGAAAACATAGGGGTGCAAGGATCTTAGAATAGATGGATTTAGAATTAGCTATTGGTGGAAGAATTAGGTTTGCATGGAGACTTGGAAGAAGAATGGAGATCATATATATGAATTCTCTCTCATAACATTGTATATCTTCATGATATTGAGGATGAAATGGTCATGGAACAAAGCTATCGATTCTCTCACAAAAACATTGGGTTACATTGGTTTGGAAATAGAATTTCCCTTTGAAGATGTATATATTCATGTGGTTGGTGTTGGAAAATAGAATTTTTACCTCGGGAAATGGTCAAAAGCATGGTTCGCAAGGCCCTAATATGTGCATTCTTTGTAAGGTCTAAGACGAGTTAGTGGACCACCTAGTTTCATGCTTTTTTGCAGTGTTGGTTTGGCATGAAGTTATTCAATGTTTGAATTGTCTAGGAACATGGAATCAAGCATCCTTGAAGTAGTGCCTTATGTCAAAACCTTCAAGGAACTCCCTTGTTATGTCATCTAGTGTATTTGGTTGAGTAGGAATTGAGATATATATGAAGAAAAGAGAGGCTTCCCCTCGTTAATAGCTCATAAAGTTCAAGCCATGTTAATAGAAAAGAAGAAGGAGGATCGTAAAAGGCTAGCAGACCTCTTAGAGCTCCTTCTTTCAACTTGTCAGTAGCTTCTAGAGCTACTTCAATGGCACTTGCCAAGGGGTATTGTAGTTGTGGAGCTGGAATTTCTTTATACCTTTCTTTTGATCACTTTTTTCATTTAAAATTCAGAGCTAGGATTGACATCAATAATCAGACAAATTGATAGCACTTTGGATGCTTTTAAATTTAGCATGGGATAAGGGTATAAGGAATATACAAGTGTTTGGTGATTCTAAAATAGTAGTGTATTGGTTCAAAGGGAGAACACAGTCAGTCATCTTAGATTTGTTACCATGGAAACACAAAATTAGAGAGATATAGGAAGCATATGACTCTGTTACTATAGAGCATGTTTATCGGGAATTCAATCATAAGTTTGATGCACTTTATAAGGAGGTGGTTGCTTTACATGAAGGGTTGTTGGTTTGCAAATAATTCTTAGGTGAAGTGACTTTCCATAAGTGCATTTCCCTCTCTTATGAATGCTAATTGGTAAGATAGTTTTGATGTGGAGGAAAACTCAAGAGTGGCCTTGGCATTTTTTTTTTTAAGAGAAAATACTTCATTTTTTATGAGTTTCCTTGATGTGCTATTAGGTCTTTTGTCTAGCCTTATCAGCTAAAGAATAGATGTAATTTTTTCTAATTCGTTGAAACAATTTTGGGTCTATTTGGAAGGTACTAGTTTTGGAGTTGGGTCTATCTTGAATGTACTAGTTTTGGAGCTATTTTTTTTTTTAATGAAATAAAAAATATGCAGTTTTTTCTCGGACAAAAATGTAGTGAATTTAGCAATATTTAAATCTCTCATTTTAAAAATACTCAATCTCACTAAAGATCTAAATTCTAGAGTCATGGTTTAATTCCAAATTGAATGAAATATGTGCTTAGATGAAATTTATTACAAAACATAATTTACATCAAAATAACTCTCATCAATCATAACAAATATCCTCTATACTCTTTAAATAGAGATCAAAAGCCATTGGTCAGGTAAATTTATAATCAAGAAAAGCCATCGACCAAATGACTTTATAACGACAAAAAATGTTAAATTATTAAACCACTTGTATACAAGACACGATCATAACTATAATATTATTAAAATATAAAAACACATTAAATAAATTAAATAAACTTTAAAACATGCTAGATTAAATTAATCTTAGCCTAGTGTCAAAATCCTTACACTCATTACTCAAATACAAAATGCTATACTTATCCACATTTTGGTAGAACCACTTATATATGAAAGCTAATATCGAAACAATATACATGACTATATTGTGAGTCTGCATGTTTTCATAGTTAGTCATAATGCTAGCAAAACTTCTCGATAAAAACTGTGTGGAGTTTTGAAACTTCCAATGTTTCGAGTGGACACTACACCCATCATCACAGACATGAAAAGATGATAAGTAGTAAAAGAGTACTAAGGGATATAAATATGAAATGATAGAGATTATTGTTAATAGCTTGGAAATAGTGGTTGGCATTAGGTAATTTATAATAAAAAAATAATAAAAATAGCTTGAAAATAACCTTCTTGATGGGTGGAGTGTCCACTCTAAACTAAACTTTGGACGTTTCAAAATTCCACATAAGATTTTTATGGAAAAGTTTCCCTAAGATTATGACTATTATTTAAATAACATCTCTCTATTGATTTTTTTTATATAAAATTATGGCATGAAAGTCCCTCAACATGGACTTACAATCACATTATTGATATATAGTATTTGATTTTCCTATAGAATGTTGAACATGGACTTAAGGGCACACTTTGAGATTTGAATGATCTTAAAGAAAGATTATTATTATCTCTAACTTTATATTAAGTGAACTTAACTTGAGCATTATCATAATCTGAATTGTTTGCCCCATTATCATCTCACATGTAAGACTTTTACTATAGAATATCAACACAATATGATACTTAGTTGGAGCCCTAAATAATAATGTAACATTGTGCTTGTACTACACTCAATTTTGTCTCGCATCTTTTTCTAGCATCTCATCACTATTTCAAATTTTCAAGCAAGTTGACAAGATACTCCGTGAAAGCCATCAATCTAAGTAATCCCCAATTGATCTGTTGCCTTTAACACTACGCGTAGTCGTCACATCATCTTCACAGCGCATGATCTCTGGTCTTTGATTTCGATTTTTCTACGCGACTACTTTCAAGTCACGAACGATCTCTGGTCTTTGAATTCGATTTTTTTAAGTGACTATCGCTGTTTTAACTTTCAAGTCACCAACGAGAACGACTTTGACCTAACGAGGGCTTCATGGCATGACCCGCAATATGTGAAATTTCAACTTTCCAGTCACCAACGAAAACGACTTTGACCTAACCAGGGTTTTATGGCATGACCCGCAATATATGAATGGTAGTAGATCTGTAATTTTCCCAAATGTAGTCCTGTGAGAAATCGAGTTAAAGTCAATCAAATGGATGAAAAGTTGAAAAAAAAAACGCGTGACGCGAACAGAAAAGAGAAGAATATCAAAAGGATTGATTGCATATACTTTGATTCAATGTCTCAGTTGACAACCAAGCAGGCCGTTCAACATCCAACCAAACCCAACGGGCTATTTTTAGGGTACTCCCTCGATTCTTATGTGTGTAAAAATCACAGGCATGGGCTCATATCATTTTCATTATCGCGAACAAAGGCGGTTAAGTCATTTGTGTGGACATGGAGGGAGCATCATTAGCTACAAAGATTTAGATGAAGGACAACAACACAAATTGTATTTCTCGTTTCAAGATCAATTTGATTCTCTCCATCGCCTATACTTCCAAAACAGTAATATCTGCCCAACTGTACTACATTACAGTTATGTGCTAAATTGATCGTGAGTGGAGATCTTAACTTTTGTTTTAAGAAGCTTACGGAGGGATCAAATATTTGGATATCTGCAAACATTTCCTTTTATATATGTCATTTCTCATAAGGTTAAAGCAGACATATACAATTTTCGTTTATTTCATTCTTTTTATTATTATTTATGAGTGACAAATATCAACTCTACTTTGAATTTAGACACTTAATGACATATCGACTTAATAATGAGCTGTAGAATAGACCTCTGAACCAGGCCTAGAATTTGACGGGCTACAACCAGTCTTTTATGTCCGAACTCGTAACACGTCATCGCTTACTTGTATTCAAATTACTACTTCTTTGCGGTTTTGAACTAGAATACTATTTTTCTGGGGTTTTGAAATTATTTCTGGAAATAATATTTCTCACTGGTTGTACGGTTTTGAAATTATTTGTGGTTTTGAGCGGGAATTTTTTTTATTTTTTAAAGGAGAATTTATTTCTAAGGTTTTGAACGGGAATAACTTTGTTTTCCTTTTTTACCGAGGTTTCTCCGGACTTCTCTGGGGTTTTGAATGAGAATAATACTTCTCTTTGTTTTTTACCTTTTTTACCTAGGCTAGATTTCTCTAGGTTTCTCCGGACTTCTTCTCTTGGGTTTTGAATGAGAATAATACTTCTCTTTGTTTTTTACCTTTTTTACCCAAGCCAGATTTCTCTAGGGTTTTAGGAAATTATTTTTGGCTTCTTCAACTGATTGAGCAATTGGACATTTGAAATGAGGTGAGTCACTTTTTACTTTGATTCAATTTTAATTTTACATAAAGATATTTAAATATATTTTATTTATTATTTATTTTAAGTTTCATAAGTAAAAGTTGATTTGAGAGATAAAGTCAATCCATAATATTGTTACATTTTTTGTTCTCTTCTTTTCAATATGAGCACTCCAGTAGAAAAAAGAAGAGAAGAGAAAGATGTCAAAATCCAAATAGAGTTAGAAACATTAGAAAAAATGAGTGAAGAAAGAGATGTAAAACTCCAAATAGAGATAGAGGCAATGATTGATAAAAAAAATTAAAGATGTCATTCAAACTCAAATAGAGGATAGATTATGAGGGTTCAAGAGTGAATTGCAGACAATGAATGATATAATTCAAGAAATGGAAAAACATAAACAATCAACCCAAGAAGGAGGCTAGAGATAGGATTAAAGAGCTAGAAGAAAAACTAACCAACAATTTGACCTTCAGTAATATGGAAAACAAATTGGATATCAAACCCATCAAAGAGGAAATGAATAAGCTAATCGAACTCGACCATGAGCTTAACAAAAGAGCCTTGAACCTCATAATTTTTGGTAACAAAACAAAAGAGCTAGCAATAGTAAAAGAAGCATTAAAAAATAAATCACAAATTGATACAACTTACATCATAGAAGCAAAGAGGCTAGGAAAAATAATTGATCATAAAGATAGGTTGATACTTGTCAACGTAAGTTTTAATGACCATAAATATAACATACTTAGTAAATCTCCAAGCTTAACAGGGTTATGAATATTTATAAATGAAGACCCCATTCCCCAAGACCAAGCTAAATTAAGGAAAGAAGTTCAAAAGGTAAAATAAGCCAGGAAAGAAGGAAAATGGAGAATAATTAGAAATCGAAAAGCTATTGTTAGGGATAAAGACTAGAAGAATAATAATAAATAGGAATTTGAGACACTCAGGATCCTTTTAAAGGTCCTATAATTAATATATTTTGAAATCCATTTTGAATTATTTTGAATTTTAATAAAACTTTAAAGTTTAAATATTAATATTGTATAATTTATTTCAATTTTTTGGGGTGATTTAGAGTTTTATGACTATACCTAAAGAAAAAATTGTTCAATTTCTTTTTATTGTAATTAAAGTTTATTAATATTTCTTTTTATTGTAATTAAATTTTATTAATATATTTTGAAATCCATTTTGAAATTTGATAAAACATTAAACTTTAAATATTAATATTGTATAATCTATTTCAATTTTTGGGGTGATCTAGAGTTCTATTGTTGTACATAAATCAAAAGTAGTTAAAATTTTTTTTATTGTAATTAAAGTTTATTAATATATTTTGAAATCCATTTTGAATTATTTTGAATTTTGATAAAACTTTAAAGTTTGGGGTAATCTCTAGTTCTATAGCTATACATAAAGAATCACAAGTAAAATTCTAAAGAATCACAAGTAATCATTTACCCTCTTAAGGTCTTATAGATCAATCGGGTTAATCATCATCATCATGAATCCGTAAAAAACGCTAGTAGTATGTATGTATGCTGTAGGGTTAAGATTTAGGTTCCTCCCTCATAAAAGGGAAATAGGAATAAAAATAAATTCTACGATTTAGGTTCCTCTCTCATAGGAAGGAGGTAGGAATAAAAGTAAATGCTAGAGATAGAAATAAAGTAAATTCCGTTAATGCCAGAGGTAGGAATTAAATATTATTAAATGAGTCCAGAGCAATATTACTATCATGATTAGTGCTCATTCATTTTAATTCCTGGTGGCATTTTACTAAACGTTTTAGTATGTGCTTATGTTTTCATGGCACTGGTAGGGATTAGAAATTGAGTGAAGTTGATCCTATTCTTATTGCATCAACATTTTAAAATTCTTGTAACCAATTTTAAGATGTAATTTGTTTTATGGTCATTGCTTCATATGTATTGTTTTTTTTAAGAATAGAGATGATGGATGAGAATCTGAGTTAATCTTGTAACCAATTTTAGGATATAATTTGTTTTATGGCCATTGCTTCATATGTATTGTTTCTTTCCTCTAAACTTTTAGGCAGTGATCTTAGGTTAGGGTTTCTAGTTAGCTGCAAGCTGCCAGCCATTTTCAAGTTAGGGTTTTAGCTAGCTATGGCTCAATGAATACACAAATAGAACTAGAACTTTGAGAACTTTGAGATTGCTTAACTTGGACTCCAAACTTTGATAATACTTGATACATATAAACAAAAATTTGACATTTATAAATCTGCAGAAAACTTAAATGACATCCATGAAAAAGAAATGGCTGTCATCAAATTTGCACTTGACAAGGAAAAAATTATTCGTCAGTAGATCGGGTTGTCTAATGTTAACCATGGTTTTGTCTGGAAATATTTGTATTTGTTTGGTGTTTTTTTAGAGTTGATTTTCCTTAATTTGATTGATACAGTCTAGAGATGTATATATATTTTATATTTTGGATTTGACCTTGATTTATAACAAGGAAAAATTTTTATGATTATAGAAAATATTCACCGGATTGATTTAATGTTTAGTGGAGAATATATATTTGATCGTCAGCAATTTGACTAATAAAATCTACAGATTTTTACATACCCTATTCCTTGGATTTGAACTTGTAACTTTTAAGAGGAAACACATATTCTTAACCATTATCTTCTCATCTTCACTACTCTTTCTTTCCATCTTCATCTTCATGATCTTTGTTCTTTATTTATTTCTCTTCATATAACTATCACAATACAATTCACCAATAAGAACGAGTTTCACCTGACGAAGTCAAGCGTTTGTGATCACGAAGGCTTGGAAACATGACCCGTAATATGTGATTGGCAGTAGACCTGTAACTTTCCCAAATCCAGTCCTGTGAGAAATCAAGCTAAAGTCAATCAAATAAATGGAAAAGTTGAAAAAAAAGGCGTTAGGTGAATAGAGAACAGCAGCATATCACAATGATTGATTAGTTATACTTTGATTCAATGTTGACACCAAATCCAACGCGAGGCCTTTCTACATCCAACCAAATCCAACGCGATATTTTAAGGTACCCTCTAGTATCGTATGTGCAAATATCATTTTCATTATCGAGAACAAAATGCTGAAAACATTTGGGTGGGCATGAAGGGAGCATCATTATCTACAAAGGATTTAGATGAAAGACAACAACAGAGGTTAACTTACTGGTTTCAAGATCAATTTGATTAGTTTTTCAAACAGTAATTTTTCATCAACTCTACTCTATTTTATCATTTGAATAGGTAAAAAAAAATATCAACAATTGAGGTTGCTACTGCTTTGTCTGATTGTGCAAGTTCACAATTCTGTTCATGCACACTTTGCATAGCTTGTTGTGTAACATTACATCATGTATTGTATTGATGATGATTACTACTATTAACATTTGTTGAAATTAAAATTAAACTTCAATTTTTTTTAAAATAAAAAGTATTAAGAGAAGTTTTTCAAAATTATCATATTTATAATAAAAAAACATTAAGAAAAGCGTTCCAAAATAACCATAGTTTTGATGTTTTAGAAGGTTAGGAAGGTTAGTGTCTTAATATGTATTTTGAAATTGTCATTTAATTTGGATATACTTAGGGCACTCTAAGAGAAAGTGTTTTTCATCTTCAACCCTCTTAGTGTCACAAAAATGACATGTTCTTTGGCATTGTCAAATGCACATCTCATCACTTTGTTCTTATTTTAACAATGTTGATTCTCTTCTTTATACTTTTGATCTTCTAGATTAGGGTTGACCACCTACTTGTAGCAACTTAATTTTATTTTATCTTATAATTCTTTAAAGCACCACATATTCTCTTTAAATTTAGATGTAATAATATATTTAATACTATGAGTAATTTTGTTGACATATTTTATTAATCTCCAATGATTTAGCCAAGACATGGCATCTTTATGACATCCTTGCTTGAGATGCTAGTGGTTTTGGATGGAGTTCGAAACAAATTTTGGGAGCCTTTTGTCATCCATTGTGTTTATCTTTTTCTTGTACATTAAGTATCTCATTATAGCCATGCTCTCAAGATGATCATTTCTACGAGGAGGATATGATAGGGTGTATTGCCTTCAATTTTGAGATTATAAGTCATAAAATCATCTTGGATCTAGTGTATCTTTGTCCATGATTCTCTAGAAAGAGTGCAACCCCAAATTTCACATCCATATAAGATAATATAAGTGATGAGAGTTTCAAAGAGTTTTTTGTTATCTCATAGCCAAAGGTCCACTAATTTACAATTGTTTTGAACCTCATAGTAAGCTTTCCACCCTCTATTTATCCTTTTCTCAACAATGTAGTTCCAATTGAGCAGGTGATAGATTGATGGATATCAATTCTGAGATATTTGTATGAAAGCTCTTCCTCCAAGTTATTGTTGTTATATATGAAAATATGGTAGGTGATATTTTTAGATTTAATTATCATAACATTCATTTTTTTGTCATATATGAAAGTATCATATGTGATCTTTTTGGATTTAATTATCATAACCTTCATTTTTTTAGTGTTTAGTCATACCCATACTAGAGTAGAAGTCCTTTGATGATTCCTAGTTTCTTATCGAGTTTAGAGGGATTTCTCATCATAAGAACAATATCATCAACATAAAGAAGGAAGAACCAACATCTCCCTAACAATGTTGTAACTTATCAATATATATGCCAAAAATGGTACCTATCAGCGTTCCTAAACTTTGCAATAATGTTCTCATATGACTTTATCACAACAACTCTTAACTTGAAAGGAACTTTTATCTCTTATAACCTATTCCAAAAGTTAGTCATAAGTGTCAAAAAATTTTCTAAAATCAATGAAACAACAAAAGATATTGGATTTATTATTTGACACTCCTCCGCAATGATCTTAAGCATAACATGGTGGTTTAAAAGTGAATAAAAACCTCTAAAACTAACCTAACCTTTAGCTCAAACTAACCTAACCTTTAGCTCTTTTTCCATAAATTTATATCCATA
The DNA here is from genome assembly GCA_010110895.2 of Picea sitchensis. Classification (NCBI taxonomy): domain Eukaryota; kingdom Viridiplantae; phylum Streptophyta; class Pinopsida; order Pinales; family Pinaceae; genus Picea; species Picea sitchensis. The sequence continues at coordinate 603,176 of SNQJ01S0001990.1, read as the reverse complement.
TATTGATCTTCTTTTCATAAATACTTCCATATAAATTGACTAAAATAAAACTAATCAATATTCATATTCATATTCATTTTAGTTTTTGCTCATGCCAAAAAAAAAAGGTACTCGAAGATTCTGTACTTCTCAATTTTATTGACATACAACGTGGCTTGCTTCCTCATTTACCCCAAAAGTAATATAATCATGCATGCATAATTCTTTATTAGTGTGCATAATTCTTTATTAGTGTCCCCAATGCCATAATTTTTTAAGGTATTGTTTAACAAAATTGGAAACATATAATATATATGGGACTAAGTAGATAGAAAGGTATAACATGAGCATTTCTTTTCTATCGTAAAATGTGTATCCAAAATATCACGAAATATCTACCCTCCGAGAGTTTTCTGAGGTCCTAAAAGGGTCGAGCCAACACCATAAAAGGGAGGATATGTTCTATAGAGAGAAAAACTACAAAAGCATTTACTAAGAACACATTCTTATGTGGCTGAAAGTGGGGGATACAACACAGTAAAATGTGACTCTATTTATCAGAAAAAAGTGAAGTGCATTTTATAACTTACTGTCACATTTTATAACCTAGTATCATTCTTTCAATGTTTTCATATATATTAATTCAATATAATATTTTACAATTCAATATAATATTTTACAAAAAGTAAAAAATATGATAATAATAAATGTAATAACAAAATAAATGAAATTCTATCAATAATTGAAGAAAGAATAATTGAAGAAAGAAGAGGAGTATAGTAATAATGAATTTAATAAGAGTTAAACAATAATTATTCAAATCTATATTTACATTAAAATTAGAATTATTTTTTATTAACCCACTTATATATATTTTTACCAGTGTAAATCTGTCTTGAGTTTTTAAGTAGTGAAAGTTTCTCATTTTAATTGTTTATTTATTTATTTGAATGTTTAATAGATGATAAATATGAGTGAGATTTGATTTTTCTAGATATTTAAATTAAAGTTTAAGATAGATTTATGCTAATAAATCATTTTCCTTTTCATTTTTATTAAAACTTCAAAACAATTAGTACATAAAATAGTAAACAAAATAAATTAATTAAATTAATAAAAAAATGTAATTTTTAAAAACAAATTATAATAATGATAATTTTATCTGTAATGTTAAAGATTAAAAAGTTTGTTCTTTAATTTTATTTTTTATTCTACTTAATATTCATCACATATTTAAGAAGATGAATATATACTAATAAACTATAACCCTTATTTAAAATGAATATATACTAATAAATTATAATTTTTTTTTGTTAAAACTTGATTATACAACATTATTAATAAATTGAAAATATATAATTAAAATGAATATACTCTAATAAATTATAACTCTTAAAACTTTAAAATACAAAAAAAAAAATGGTTTTTTCATTTAATTTTGTCGAGTAGAATGTTGACTCCAAAATAATAATAAAAGTTTATCATTTTGAACTTTTTTCATATAATTATGGAAATTGAATTAATATGGAAACGATAACAATCATTCCTCATAGTCATCCAAACTACATTCAATTTACAATAAAAATCTATCCATTAAAAATTTCAAAACAATTAAATCTGAAAAAATTAAGAAAAATTAATTTCTTTGCATTATTAATAAAAGTCAAATTTTCTTTGGACTATTAATAAAAGTAATTTCTTTGCATTATTAATAAAAGTCAAATTTTCTTTGGACTATTAATAAAAGTCAAGTTAAAATAGATCTAAGCTGTATGACACTGCGAAAGTCATCAATCTAAGTAACCACCCATTGATTCTTCGCATCATCTTCGCAGCGCGTGATCTCTGTGCTTTGATTTTGATTTTGATTTTTATGTGAATATTAGGGTTTTATGTCACCAACTATTTTGACATGACTATTCAGGCATTGGTGATAATGAGAGCTTCATAGCACGACCCGTAATGAATGGTAGTACATCTGTATCTCAGTCCTGAGAAAACGCGTTAGGTAAATAGAAAACAGGAGATAGTTCCGTTGGCTCCCATCATTTTCATTATCGACAGCAAGAGATGGATAAGCCATTTGTGTGGATATGGAGGGAGAGCCATTATGTACAAAGACAGCAACAGAGGTTGACTTACTCCATTACTAATTTCAAAATCAATTTGACTGGCCCATCGACTAATCTTTTCAGAAAATAAATTTCTGATCCGCTGTATTTTATTAAATTTCGAAAACGCCCTGCCCAATGTTCTGGGCAACCTTGCATCCTGTATTACTTTATTGCACATTATTTCTACGTTCACATCGCTTACTACGTTTAAAAAATTCCTAGAAACAATATTCAGGAAAACAAATCCTGTTTTCACTGAATATTCAGGAAAACAAATACCGTTTTCACTGAAATCCTGCGAAATATTTACAAGGAACGGTAGTTTCATTCACAGAAGAGGGAGAGAAGTTGCTATTGTCATGGAAACCATTTCAATGGAGTACAATATTCAATAATTTGACCTTTCTCTCTATACTGATAATATTGAATAATTTGACCTTTCTCTCTATACTGATAACATTGAATAATTTGACCTTTCTCTTTGTCATATTAAGTTATAAGGATCAGGCCATTTTTGGACATATTGAGAGTCAATAAGAAGAGCTCAAATATATAGGTTGAAAGAAGTTTTAAAAGCTTTTACAGTTGAGGTGCAAGAGAATACAGATTCAAATAAGCTTTGGACATATTGAGCGTCAGTAAGAAATATATAGGTTGAAAGAAGTTAAAAGCTTTTACAGTTGATATAGGTTGAAGGAAGTTCACAGCTTTTACAGGTTAGTTGCAGGAGAATATAAATGTAAATAAGGTTTAATGATATATAATTATTTTTTAAATTAATATAATTTTATTTTAATTTTTAAATAATATAAATTTTATAATTTATTTATTTATTTTTTTGTTTGTCAAGAGTATTTAAGAATATTTAAGTAGTCAAAATCATTTATCCTTATAACATGGTTGGATTTTTTGTTCCAATATGTTTCTAACTTTCTAACGAGTGACTTAACATCACCAAGTGCCTTAACAACACACTCCTTCATCCACTATTCTATACCTAAAAAACTTCTATTTTTTTATTTTATTAATATTAATAAATTAAAATTAATTTATAGTTTAACCAAATCATCTTTCTTTAAAAAGAAAACATATTTATGTTTATCATAATTTACAAATCTTCTCTCACCTACTAACAAGAAAGATAATTTTTCATCCTTTATTAATAATATAAATTAAATATCATATTAATTAAAATTACAAAATAAATTAAAATAATTTTTTCTATTTTATTAATAATATAAACTAAATATCATTTAAAATTACAAAATTAACTAAATTTAAACAAAAGCTAAACACAAATTTTAATTCATATTACAAATATTGTTTAATATACTTTCAAAAACCTCTATACCAAACATTCAATAGAAAAAAATTACCTTTGAAAATTTCAAAAACTTTCACATAATTGCTTCAGTTAATTACTACCAATACCTTTGAAACCAAACTTTCAATACATAAAGATTACATTTGAAATTCAAACTTTCCCCACATTACAGGAACTCTGTGGACATTTTAATATATGTAATAGTCACTTAATTACTACCAATGCCTTTAATTGCTTCAGTTAATTACTACCAATACCTTTGAAACCAAACTTTCAATACATAAAGATTACATTTGAAATTCAAACTTTCCCCACATTACAGGAACTCTGTGGACATTTTAATATATGTAATAGTCACTTAATTACTACCAATGCCTTTGAAGCCAAGCATTCAATACAAAAAGATTACATTTGAAATTCACAACTTTTCTTTGGACATTTTAGTATATGGAATAATGGTTTTGGATTTTTTTAAAACATACATTTGAAATTCAAACTTTCCCCACATTACAGGAACTCTTTGGACATTTTAATATATGTAATAATCACTTAATTACTACCAATACCTTTGAAACCAAACATTCAATACAAAAAGATTGCATTTGAAATTCACAACTTTTCTTTGGACATTGATTTTTTGAAAATGTTTTGAAGTATCTTTTATAATGTATTGGATTTTTTTTTAAATATTTTAAAGTATCTTTTATAATATAATATATTAAGGTATAAGGTGGGAGGGTGTTAGTGTTTTTTATTTGTAACATAAACATGAATATAGGGGTTAGTGTTTTGATTTTAGAGAACATTCAATACATAAAGATTATATTTGAAATGCACAACTTTCTCCACATTACAGGAATTTTTTGAACATTTTAGTATATGTAATAATCACTTAATTACTACTAATACCTTTGAAACCAAGCATTCAATACATAAAGATTACATTTGAAATTCACAACTTTCCCTACATTACACGAACTCTTTGGACATTTTAGTATATGGAATTGTGGTTTTGGAATTTTTTAAAAAATGTTTTAAAGTATCTTTTATAATGTAATATATTAAGGTTTAAGGTGTAGGGTGGGAGGGTGTTAGTGTTTTTTATTTGGAACATAAACATGAATATAGGGGTTAGTGTTTTGATTTTAGAGGTGGGAAATTTTTATGGGTTAAATTTGTTGGTTTTTTTTTTCAAATAATATTCACCATTTTTTATTATTTTCAAAAATTATTGGTCCAAATTCTTTATCATAAAATTCTTTATTTTAAAAATTTGCCCAAATTTTCTAAAATATAAAATCTTTAGAAAATTGAATAATTTTACAAAACATCTCAAAATACTTTATAGAATTTTCCTTTTAAAAATTAGTAACTTTTTAGTAAGGTTTCTATGATTTAAGATAAGTATGGATCCTTAAAGATATCCTTTCCCAAATGAAATAAAAAAATTACATTTGCATGGGGAATGAGTATATCAAGCAATAACGAGGCCAAACCACTATCATTATTTTAAGATATTTCTAGTCTAATTGGTATGGAGTTTTGCAGAGTTTTTATGGTGGGGGATTGAAGAATTCTTTTCGATTCCATCCAACTCAATTGACCTCCAAATAACTGCAAGCTCTATCGGCTTGTCCAATGGATCATTCAAGTCACTTAAGAATTTCAAGAGATTGAATATGTCCATATTCACTATGGGAGAAATAAACTTATTGATGCACAAGCCAACCATGGTGTTTGAATGGAGAAAGGTATTTGTGAGGTAAATGGGGTGATTACCTCTTCATCCCCCCCCCCCTTAATATTGATGAATTTGTGATTCACCCAACACTTGTCCCTCCATGTAGTGACAATGGGATGGGGAGTTACTACATGAGAAAATCTCCATTGATATTGTCCATATCTCACAAGTGAATTCCTTAATGAATCCATAAGTACCCTACTTACGACAAATAAATGTAATCCATTGTGCAAGCCTACCGCTAGTGGAGACATTACATTATGGGGAAGGAGATAGTCATCCACACTGATCACAAGCCACTACAGTTCATGCAGACCCAAGGGAAATTGCAGAATGACCGCCATCAGAAGTGGTCCACATACTTATAGCAATTCCACCTCAAAATTAAGTATAAAACATGAAGTACCAACCGAGTTGTTGATTGCCTCAGCCGACCTCCAGTCATGACATTCACCATAGTGCTAGACTCTTGTGGCCATGAGACCTCCGGATGGCCCCACCTCTATGAGACAAACCCTGACTTCTCCACCACCTACCAAATGTTGGGAGAAAACTCAATGGTCGCTAATTTCCATCTTCAAGATGGTGTGTTGTGATGTCTGGGCCTTCTATGCATTCTACCAAGTGAGCACACGAAGTTGATTTGGGAAGCTCACTACAGTCGGGTGGCATGACACTTTGGCATCGAAAAGACAGTGGTAGTGCTGCAGAAAAATTTCTACTGGCTAAAACTTCAATAGGATTTCGGCAAGTTAATCGGGTCCTTCACCTCTTGCACTATTTCCAAACTGACCACTAAGAAACAGGTCCTATACACCCCTCTTCCTACTCTTGACAAGCCATGGGAATCCATCTCAATGGACTGCATGTTGGGCCTCCCATCCACCAAGAGGGGAAATGACTATGTTTTTGTGGTTGTTGATAGCTTTTCCAAGATGGCGATTATGGCCGCCTCTAAGAAGAACATCACCGCAGAGGCCACTACCAAGCTCTTCTTTGAATGAGTCTAGGTACACTTTGGGATCCCACAAACCATTGTCTCATATCGGAACAGTTGGTTCCTCAACACATTCTGGTCAAGCCTATGGTCACTGTTGGATACCAAGCTCACCAAATCCACTACCTTCCACCCCCAGACAGATGGCCAAAATGAGTTCGTCAATCGGATGATCGTACATATCCTGCGCATGTACAATTCCAAGCAACTCCGCACATGGGATGAGAGTCTTCCCTATATCCAACATAGCTACAACCGAGCCCTACATAGCTCAACTGGCCACAACCTCTTTTAGGTGGGGTTGTGATTCCAACCATTGGGCCCCTTGGATGTTGCACTACCCCTAGTGAACACCTCGGTCGAATCATCCCCTCCTCCACTAGAAGCTGACAAAGCCACTTGGTTCATTGAGTAGATCCAGCACATCCGCCAAAAGGTTCAAGATATTTTACAGAAGTCCAATGCCGGGTACAAGAAGCACCATGATCAACACTGGGTGCCACATAAGTTTTAGGTGGGAGACAAAGTTTGGTTGCACTTGGAGAAAGAATGCCTTACAGGGCCCCATTGGAAGCCTCGCCCACTCCGTTATGGGCCATACACCATCACCAAGGTTGTGGGTGACAATGATTTTTCACTCAACATTCCCCCTTTCCTTGGCCTGTGCCCAGTATTCAATGTGCATCTCCTTCAACCATATTTCTCATCATTATTAGACACATCAGAGATAACAGAGTAGTTGACAACAACAAAGCTCAACCCTAACTATATGCAACATGCATCCAGTAATAAGATTGTGTACACATAAATCAAGGGAACCTGACATCAAAGGATCCAACTTTATCAAGTTGTCAAAACATGGAAGCTCCTACACTAAGGCAAGTGTCTCACCCGTGGTCAAATTCAACAGAAATTTCATCATCTGATGGGGGAATTGGACGCAACATAGATCATTTCTTCCTAAGGGGGGAGGATTGATCCATATGGATGTCGGTGGCCTCCCACCTATTCCAACTAGTTCATTTTGGCATTTTTCAAGTTTTGTAGTTTCTTTTTTCTTCCTAGTTTTCAGGTCCTTGATTTGCGGGGCCATTTTGAGGGACTAAACAACATTTTTAGGGCTCACCATAGTCAGGAATCACCTTGGATAGACCTTTCCAATGGGATATCGTACGCCTAAAACGAAGATCGTATGCAAAATTTATGACTCTGACAAGTCGATGTACTAACTTACCCAAACGGGGCCCACATGACTTTTCGCACTTCATCTCCTAGGGTTAGGTTTTTGGATGTCTAGGGTTTTTGGCATTCTTGTTTATTATAAAAAGTCTTTTAGAGCCTCATTGTAATCATATTCTTGCGAATGAGTGCAGTCGTCACATCTCTTCTCAGAGATAAGATACCACCATTCCAGAAAGCTTGTTTTCCATTGCATTTTACAGTTTCAACTTATTTTGTTATTGAATAGAAAACCAGTTTTATTGTATCTTTGTTATTCTGTGTTAATCATATTTTAATAATCTGTATTCATTTCGTTCTGTTCATAAAATCCAGATCAACAATGTCAAAGGAAACTCTATAGTGAGTGCCCCTTTGTTTGTACTTGCATTTCGTAACTAAAGAAATGAGAGTAGAACATATAGGTCTCACCTTATAGATAGGTTTTCTTTCGTATTGGGTTTCATAGGACACATCTTCTATTCATTTTTGTGGATGGTGTGTTCTTTTTTTGTTACTTCTTTTTCATATTTCATTTATTTTCATAATCATAGAAATAAACTAATGATATTAAATCCGAGCTCTAAGGAAATAAACCTACATTAATAAAATATTTCAACATAATACAAGATTTGTTGTGAAGAACTATTCCAGTGGAATATCCATGGTAGTTTATAGATCATATTAGTATCAAAGTAGTTTCTGTGGGGTATTTGTGGAAATTTGTAGCATCTAGGAATTGGCTTAAGAATAAACTGAGAGAACCCTAGCCACAACATATGAGTATATTCATAACAATGCTTGTCAAGCAATAGAAATATTTTCAAGGAGAGAAGAGCAAGTTGTTGATATCTCTTGCAACATGGCCCTCATCATGGTATCCCTAGTGAACAATTTTGGACCTTTTGGAAAGGTTGGTGGATATAAATTAGAAGTTGAATTGAATGATAAATCAAGAGATAGTGAATAATTAGAAAAGAAGTTTAAATAAGAGCATGAGAAAGAGAAACAAAGTTACAATTCCATCACTCCTTCACAACCTCTATTCAAAATGGAAGATAAAGTGGACATGAAGCCATATCAAGGTGAGATTGATGCTATTAATTTGAATAATCAGTTAAAATATTTAGAAGTGTATTTTAATTCCCATAATATAGATGAAGAGTAGAACATTTCATTTGCTTGAATGAAACTAGAGGGACATTATCTAACCTAGTGGGAAATCCACAGAGGAACTTAAGTTGGAGGATGATCCTCTAGTAACTAAGTGGAAGGATTTTAAAACCCTGAGCAAGTCCTAGTTCTACTCTATTGGGTATGCAGAGGACCAATGGATATGTTGGCATCACTTCAAGTAGAGGCACGGGAAATTGTGTAAGAGTACACTAAAAAATTCAGGAAGACAATGATCATGTTGGGTATCTCTCCTAACAACCTAGATATACTCCTCAAGTAGTTGGGGGCTCTATACAGTCATTTTTGGATGCAAGTGATACTCTTCAAACCAATGAATTTTGATGAGGCCTTTGTGTAGGCATAGTACTTGGAGAACATAGTCCATAAGAAAGGATATCCAAGTGGTTCTAAACAAAACGAGAACCGAGATTCTTCCAAGGAGGGGAAGAATAAGTGGAAAGGAAAATATAAGAAGAAAACAACCATTGCTCAGTGTAAGGATCCAAACAACCATGAAAAATATTGAAATATTGATGGTCATGATAAAGATATGTTTTGGAAGATAAATCTATATATGAATACAAATAACCATAAAAAGGATTCCAAGAAGATGAACCTGCAAGGAATGGATTCAGGCAACTAGGTAGATATAAACTTGGATGTGGATGAGAATATTGTCTACACTTTAGTATAAAAGGATTTGAATTTGAGTATTGTTCATCCCAAGGAAGAGAAGGAGCTAAAAAAATCTTCCATATTAACATCTAGGTCAAAAATACCAAGGTGGATGCTCTATTCAATTCTAATTCATAGGCAAACCTCATATTAGATAATATAATTAGAAAGATTGGGTTGGAGGTACATGATCATCTCAACCCATATCCATTGGGATGGGTGATTAAGGAATAAAGGATCAAAGTTACTAAATAGTGTAAGATCAAGTTGAGTATGGTGTAATGTTCAGAAGCCCCTACATGTATATGAGGGATGTTATCTTCAAGTAGAGATAAAACTAGTTCTTCCTAATGAAAGAAGGGAAGTTTTACATCATCAACGCACACAAAGTTAAATTGAGGGATTCTACAGTAAGTTCCAACTAAGAAAAAAAATTGACCAGTTTTGGTAAGATGTATGTATTTATTTTCTTAAAGAGACTCAACCAGGGGAGTAATCTGTAAGAGTAAAGGAATCCCTAGAGGGATGTACCAAAGAGTATAAACATTATCTACAGAAGTTGTTGTAGGAATACGTATGAGTGTTTTAGGAACATAAAGGAATACCAAATAATATGGAAGTGGATCACAAGATACAATTGTTTCATGAATCCCCATTACCAAATATTGGGTTGTATAGATGGTTTGTTCTGGAATCATGTGAAGTGAAGAAATAGTTGAAACAAATGCTAGAGTAGAGATTAATTCGACTAAGAACTTTACAATATGGGTCATCTATCATTATAATACCCAAGAAGGATGGGACTTGGAGAATATGCATCGACTATAGATATTTGAACAAGACAACAATCAAGAATCGATACCCTTTTCCTAATATCGATGATTTGTTAGACTAGTTGCAACATACCAAGTACTTCACTAAGTTGGATCTCAAATGAGGATACCACCAAGTACGTGTTAATGAAGAAGAAACCTGGAATACTTCCTTTAAGAAAAGGAAATGTATGTATGAATGATTCATCATACATTTTAGTTTATGTAATACACGAACTACATTTATGTGATTGATGAATGATGTCTGGCATCCCTATTTAGATTCATTTGTAATAATGTATTTTGATGAAATATTGGTTTATAACTCTACCTAGAAAGAGAATATATCGAATCTTCTGTAGGTTTTAGAGAATTAAAAAGCATCATTTGTTCGATAACCTTAAGAAATGTGAGTTTTCTCAACAAGCATTGGTGTATTTAGGGTACATGATCAGTGAAGGGGAATTCAAGATATATCCTACAAAGATGCAGGGAATCATCAAGTGGTTAGTTCCTATTAATGACATTGAAGTTAAAAGATTTGTTGGGGTAGTGAAGTACCCATGAAATTTTATGGCATCCTTTTTAGAAGTAGCTATGTCACTCCATGCCATAAGAACCAGTGGTAAGAGTTTCCACCACTAGGGAAAGAATCAACAAAAATATTTCAATGAGCTTAACTAAAAGATAAATTAAGTACCATTTCTGTCATTTATTAACTTACAATTCAACCTTTGGAATTGCAGACAAATGAAAGTGCATTTGCTATGGGAGAAGTCTTTATGCAAGGAGGTAAGAAATTATGTTATCATTCTAAGATGTTTCATGGGGGAGTTATGAACTACCCTATATATGATAAGGAACTCTATGCCTTGGTTCAAGTTGTTAAGAAATGGAAGCATGATCTAATGGGAATTGAAACCAATATACACACTAATCACTAACCACTACAGTATTTGTAGGCCTATGACAAACTAGACATTACAAGTGGATGGGGGTTTTGTAGCAATTTTGTATACTCTTCAAATATAAGAAGGGAAACACTAATAACTTGGAAGACATTCTTTCAAGTTCACCCAAATCCAAGAGTAAAACTTTGGGAACTCTTATGCACATGGAGCCTTTTACACATGATGTGTATAAGGACGTATACAAAGAATATGATGACTTCAAAGAGGTGTTTCAATGGCAACAAGGCCAAATTCATGTAGAATAAGGTGATTGTGAGGATAATTATCATCTCTAGAATGGGTTTCCCCACAAGATAGACAAGTTGTGATCCTAAAGGTGAAATATTATATCTTATCAGAGAGGATTGTGTTGGGAAAATTAATTTCTTATGAAAACAATCAATTTCCACACCATTAATTATCAATCCAGGGTGCATCTGTTCATTTCAAAGTCATGATGCAAAGTATATGCAAGTACAATTTCCCTTCTAGCATTGGTCATCTAACATGTGTTGTAGTAATGTAAATCAAACCACTCTCACAAACATGAAAGGAAATCCACACAGTAGGACGAAAATAATAACAAGCTTTGGAAAAGTAAATCACAGCTCACAAAAAGTGTTAATCAATGAAACTATCTAATTTATCTTACACCCCATGGAATATTGGGAAAGTATATCCATCTATTGGAAAGAAATTGGAAAAATATAAAACTTAACTTGTAGGAAAGGAAACACACCATGCTTGCTAAAAACTAAAACACACCAATTGTGGTATCAGGATTATGAATGAACAATCTCCTGAAAAAACCGAAGAAAAAAAGAAATACACTGTCACACATTGCAGGAAAAGTCAATATCACTCGAGAAGTGGTGGGCTCCTCCATTCCCTTCTTTCAACCACCTGCGGGGATCAATAGAAGAACATAACACACAAGAAGATCTAATTCTAAATCACTATTGCAGAATTAAAATCTAATCTATTTGACAAAAAATAAATTTAATCTATTTGACAGAAGGTAAATTTCTGAAAAGGAAAAGTTCACACACTTGCATAAATAAATCGAACTAAAATATATACTCCCTTATCACCATGTTGTCATAAGACAAAGTGTTTCCACTAATCGACACCATAAATGAATTAATTGAAATGCGGTAATTAAACACACTATGAAAAATAATAAAACTACCTAAGTTTCACAACACTCATGGAAATTAAAATAAATCCACACTCACACATGACAATAAATTAAATAAACTAATTAGCGACATGAATAAAATCAACCATAATAACAATGACAAATAAAGAAGAATAAATTTCTAAAGGAATAAATCAAACTAACTAAATTACAGGCTACGAAAATAATGAATGGGAATAAATAAATTAATAATGAATTACTCCATCATTATTTGGACAATTCTCTAAGAGTCCCCCCTCAGAATGAAGGAGGCACTCTCTTTATCCATGATTTTGTGTAAAAACTAAAATAACAAAAAATAAATCTAGATCCACAAGTTTCTCTTGTGGTTACAACAATTTACTAATAAGTAGAAACTAAAAATCAACAAGTAATTACAAGACTTTACTAATAATCCAAAACTAATTTGATCAATGGTTCCAAGATTCTCTTCTCATATTAGATGATTGTTGTTTATAAAGGAGGAATGTGGATCTGTGAACAAATCTTTACTGCATAAGTGAATGCTTCATTTGGCAAGTTTAGAAGGTGGATGCAACAGTAAATCTAGGAAAGTTTCCTTCAAAGAAGCATTTGTATTGCCCACCACGCACATTTTATAGTAAAATTATCTATGTTTCAACTAATTAGGCATGTTTCGCAGAAAATCCATGCCGTGGATTTTTCTATTTCATTCTCATAGCTCCAAAATATATGTATGAAAATCACTATCTGATTTGGATGCTTAGATTAACATTGTTGTTGTATTGATCCATAATTGTCACACATCACGGTTCATTGTTATAATGGATCATAGTTCCAATGACTCAAGATTATTTGGATGAGTTGAAACATGAGAGTTGAATCACAATAGTTGCGACACTAGAGTTGCGACAGAGGAGTTGCAACAGAAAAATAGTTCTTTGGTGAGTTGCAACAACTATTCTAAGGAGTTGTAGTGATTTGTTGCAAGTTGTAGTAAGATAGATTTCATCAAGGAAAGAGTTACAACAACAGTTGTAAGGAGTTGCAATGATTTGCAGAAATAACGTGGAAACTATAGAAACTGAGTTGCAACAATGGGAACCAAAATACTTCAATATCACATTCTGCACAACAACCTATCTAACACATCGTCTTTGCAAATTAACTCCATGATAAATGCAAATATGATATTTCTCTATTTGATGTCAAGTACTAAATAAATGCAAATGAAAAATACCTTGGATCTAAATCCTGCATATTAGTATGAAGATGGATTAATTAACATTAACACAGGTTATGGTGAGAAATAAGGGATAAAAAGTAGGCAAAAGAAGATATAAAAAGATGACAATTTCAAGACCCAACATATCCCCCACACTGAACATGTTGCAGTTCCTCATGCAATCCACAACCAAGTTGTAAGGACTTGCATTTTTCAATGCACCTTGCCATTTAACTTGAAAGATTTGCTTTCTATTTTCCCATTGTCATGAACTTCCTTGCAGGATGCCAAAAATAATAACACAACAAGAATGCTAATGAAATCTACCTTTTGTTCTTGATCATTTTCCTCACATCCGCAACAAGTTCTTGTGGGGCAACTTTTGAATTCACTATTGGTTCTTATGTAACAATGTGAATTTTTCTTCTTTTGAGAGCCAACATTGTTCTTGTGTAACAATGTTTGTGTCATTCCCTTCCATTTCCAACGTTGGTTCTTGTGTGACAACTCTTATATTGTCTTGGAAATTTGTTTCTTTTGCTACAATATGTGTGCATTTTTCAAAAGTATCCTTCAAGTGATTCTTATAAATTCCAATGGTGTTGTAGCAGATTCGAAAAATGGAAATTTCATGCAAATGACAATCTAAATTGAGGAGATCTTTGGTGAATGTGTTTATCACCTTTTAATGCCTCTATTTTCCAAAAAGTTGCACCAAGCGAGTTCATGAAACCCAAGATATAAGAAAATAATATGCTACGGGAGTAACAACAAACTGTTGTAGGAGTAACAACAAACTTAATAAACCATTTTCTCAAAAAATAAGAACTGGGTTTTTTCTGAAATTTGGTGAGCATATTTTTACCATTTAATTTCTTCTCCATACCAAAAATCAGTGATACCCACATCACTAATTTCGAGAAAAAGGAAATTTGGTTGCAGGTGATGGTGCTTAATTTATCGAAAACCGTGCACTGGAATTACCTAAAAAATTTCGTGCTTATTCCTCTCATTGAAGTACTTCTCACAAAATTCTTGTTCTTAGTCATCAACCTAACTTCATTTTTCTTCATTAAATGCATAAAGACCCCTACTTCTCCCCCACACCTGCACTTTTGCATTTCCTCATGCAAAGAAGGTAGAACTATCAATAGAGAGTCGCCTAAGTAGCACAACCTCTTGATTTTCAACTTCTACAGTCATAATGTTAATATCAACATCAAAAACATGATGTGGGATCTTTTCTTTCTCATCATGAATCATTTCTTCATCTGACATTGCGGGTTCTTATGTATCATCAATGCTTCCAACAACATTTTGTGTATCAGCTTCACTGCTTTGTTCCTCACTGTCCACAGTCTATGAAATCCCTTCAAAATTTTGTTCGGTGTTGGGAACTGCTAATTCTTATGTAACAATAGTGTCCTCCACCCTCTAAGTCTCAACAATTCCCTCGAATGTTTTTTTTGCTTCATGGTTGGGAACTGTTGGTTCTTGTGTAACAATATTTTCCAACGCCTTAGAATTTGCCAATTATGGGTTGTTAAAGGACTACTCTTTTTCCTCTAGGAGGGGCTCCGTCTTCACTCTTTGACATTCTAAAAATGACCCGGTAAATTGTTTCTGGCAGCCAACAACCATAATAATTTTTGGCTATCTATAAAATTTATAACACATCATGGCTGTAATCCACACATTAGACCTCATGTATCCTCCAATTAATCTCAACTTGATTTATGTTTGATGGTAACTCTATAACTCACAACAAATTTTGAAAATTTGGGCCAAGAGATGCATCAACAAAGCATGAAAATGAACTCATAACTATGTGGAAATGGCTTCTACAACAACTTCTTATGTTGTAGGTTCTTGTAGAGCATCCCTCTCCCTCTCTTCCAATAGTTTTCTTGGCTTGTGCATGTGTATCAACTGCTTGTTGGGTTGTTGTTGGTTCTTGTGGAGAAACAATAATGCCTTTTTCTTTCTTCTTACTATTGGTTCTTGTGTGAAAACAACAAGACTTCCTATTGTTGGTGCTTGTGTAGCAACAATAAGGCTCGTGTAGCTGCATTCTCTTCATGATTCAACAAGGTTGTGGACAATGAGGCCATGAGTATGATGATGTCATGAGTCACATGGAACAAGGGTGGTGATGGCATAATGATGAACGATAAGGCAATGAAAATACAATGTCCCCCCCGCAAAAATGAAAGATTTTGACAGTGGAAATAAAGTATGGTAGGGGGAAACAATCGAGTAAGCATATGTAATTTTTCAAATACACATATATAACATTCAATGAATCGTAATAAAATAAAATAGAAACAAGCATACCTGCACCTACCTATCAAGTCCATAATATCTGTAGAGGTGTTCTGAGAAGTAAAATATATGATATGGTCCACAATGATATAAGAATTTTCCAAGAAGAGCGGTGTGGAGCTTGGAACTTGTAGCATGAGGATATATGATATTGATCTCTATTGTAGAAAAGAATATAAGAAATTTTATTCAAAGGACAACATACAAACCTTTATTCAGAGAGAAACTTTGATGGAATTATTTCTGACTTTATTTCCAAACCTTTCCTGCTAGCAAGTTGGTTTTCAAACAAGGTTTGTCTAACTGCACCCAGAGGGTTTTCACACTCATAATTTTATTATCCTCGAGGGATGGCTGCCAATAAAATAGTTTTCAAGCATTCCATGGTCTAATGGTGCCTAAGACAAGTTTTCACAATCAATTTTATTAAGGGAAGAAAAATGATGATAGGGAAACTCAACATTGTAAGCAGGTTGAGTCACTTTATTGCATGGGTTAAGGATGGTCAAGAAGAAAGTCATGGAAGTGATGGTGCGGTGGGGGATGAATTTTTTATTGTAGTGGTTATATGAATGATATTTTGGTAAAGGTTATTGGTTTTCAAAGATAACAAATGAGACTCTATGAACTTCAACATGCATGCATTATTGAGCTAAGAGGAAGTAAATGCATAAACATACGATGATGATGGTGAATGGGAATGATGAATCTTAGGTATTTTGGAAGGAATATTCAACAAACATGGCATTAATGATGTAGTAATGGGGAGTGTGATGATGGTACTTGACTTTTTTGAGCATTGGTCTTCAATTCATCTTCAAATTAATTTGTCCCTTATCTTGTTCTTGATCCATATGAATAGAAACAATGTGACTAATAGACATGAAAACAATGTCTTGGTGTTGCAACTTCTATGTGAAAATGGAAAGATAAAATTAAATGGAAATATGGAAAGGGGATGTGAAATAAGAGTGAGAAAAATGAACATGACGTTGCAAATGAAGTTGTAACCAAAGGGAAAATGGAAATAGGAAGATGAAAGAAGGGCTGCAAATGGAGTAGTAGTATTGAGTAGTAATATCCTCATGATATAAAAATAATCCCTCATTTATTAATATATGATATACCCTCATTCACAAAATTATGGCCTCAAGAATCACTTGAATTGGCTTCCTTGATCTTCCCGAGATCTACAAAAAAAAATAGCACTTACCTGCAATAAAACATGAGATCATGGAAGAAGATAGGTGTGCGGTCTCTCTTCATCCAAGAAATACGAAAAAAAATGACAAATAGTTCTGATAAAACAAATCCAATGAAATATACCAAAACAAAATTCATTTTTTACCTGCTGAGGAGAGTGGTGGTCACCTAGAATATCCATCAATATTTCATTGATAAATTTTTCATTTCTCATCCGATTTGAGTGATTCCAAATCCATATGAAATTATATTCAAAGGGATATCCCTATTAGAAGAACATTTTTAAAATTCATCTAAATGATATGCCAAAATTTCTAAGGAACAACTTGCATGACAAAGGTGTTTTTAAATTCCCCCATAGACCACCAATCATTATTTTGATGATAAATTTTTCATTAAAGGTTGGAAGGACATGGTTCCACTTTGAGTTTAAATTGGATTCATTTATTCATCTCCAATAGAAACATGTTTTAAAATTGATTTTATTTGTTGTACCAACCTCTGATGAAAAAACCCAAGAGGCAGAGTTTCTGTGATGTTGATTTAGGATAGGAAGTCACTAATTTGTGAATAATGTTTTCATACAGAGTCCAAATTGAGTGATTCAAATTGTGTATTAAACTATACTTGAAGGTATTCATCCCATATAAACATATTTTTAATACGTTGTGATTTGATATGTTGTATGTGCTTATGAACAATCAATATGCAAATTTTCCATGATGCAGATTTTATGACCAACAATCAGTAATTTGGTCATAACGTTTTCATCTTAGATCCAAATTGAATCATTAAAATTGGTATAGAAACTAGACTCCGAGTACTATTTCCCATAGAAATAGGTTTAAAAATTATGAATTTTAGTCCCTCAAATTTGGATTGTATCGACTCTATTCATGAGCTTCCTTCTCTATGTTTAGTCATTGTTTTTGCCATAAATTCTTCGTTTGAAATCCAATTTTAAAAATTCAAGATGAATTAGAAATTATATTCCAAGGGATATTTTGGATACAAATAGGTTTCAAAAATGATCCCATATGACCACCCCCCAAAAAATTGGTTTGACTATGTTTTTAGTGAAGTCAACGTAACAAAGTGCCATAAAAGTCTATTCAAAAATAAAATTATCCAAATGATGACATGAGTGTGTGTAAGTTTTCATATACATGTATTTACTTATGCAAGACACTTCCAAACCAAAAATTTCAATCACCCCGATCCATGCTTGTGCATTATGTCCTATGGAACGAATGTAAAGAATATACCTAGAATCGAAAGTAAAAGATGAATTAATCGTGAAATCAAAAAATGTGGCAATGAGATCCTAACATAACCATCATGGGAACTCAAAAGTGGCCATTAAGTGTCCCATTATTGAAAGTATAAAATAATTAAATCCTAGCTTAACCACTGTGGGAAAAAAAATTCCACAGAGTGTCTCATTATCCATGAAATAAATTCCACATTCTTATGAAATTGGGATTCTTATATGATGAGGGCTTTGAAAATTTTAATGTTAAATAAAACCATCATCAAATAATTTTCCAATATGCATAAGATTCAAGGGACTGCGTTTAGGTAGAGGCAATCAATGATGAAGAATTGAGGGTTATAAAGGGGTCTAAAAATGAAAAAGGAGCATGGTTTTAATAAATAAGAGGGGAAAAAATGATGAAAAGGGTAGAAGGATGTTGAAAAAAGGAAAGGGGGGGTGGTAGGTAATGAAGGTAAAAGAAACTGGAAAAGAAAGGAAGAATAAAGAGTGGGAAATAAGAAGGAAAGTAAAGGGAGGATACAAGACAAAGTAGGGATGAGAGAGTGGATAAAGGAATTTTCAGAGTAAGGGGGGAAGAAAGAAAAGGTAGAGAGGATAACAAGAAAAATGTGAAAGAAGAGAAGTAGATGGAAACAAGAGGGAAATTATATGAAAATTTGGAAAGATGTAAGCAAGGATAGAAATGAAACAAAATAATAATAAGAAGAGGAGGGGTGACTAATATTATATTGATAATTAAAAAGGTTTAACAATCCAAGATGTCATATAAAACATAATGAAAATTGACCACATACCTCGATAATTAATCCAAACTCAATCTTGAAGGCTTCGACATTTCCTTGACTCCTTCTTCCAGTAGAATACCCTTTCACCAATGCTACCTTCCTCCTTCCAAACTTTCTACAAAAGAGAGATTAGTACAATGGGTGGCTCTTACTGCACCAAAAAATGATCTTTTTAGCTTATGCAAACTACATGCTCAAACTTAAAAATGAAGATAAAAACCAATGTTAGTTGTACTTTTGCACCTTCCATAACCTTCCTCGACAACGGTGCCAAAATGTTGGGAAAATTAATTGCTTATGAAAACAATCAATTTCCAGACCATTAATTATCAATTCAGGGTGCATCTATTTATTTCAAAATCCTTATGGAAAGTCTATGCAAGCTACGATTTCCATTATAACATTGGTCATATAACATGTGTTGTGGTAATGTAAATCAAACCACTCTTACAAACATGAAAGGAAATACACACAATAGTTCGAAAATAATAACAAGCTTTGGAAAAGTAAATTACACCTCACAAAAAGTGTTAATCAGTGGAAAAATATACTCTATCTTACACCCCATGGAATATAGGGAAAGTATATCCATATATTGGAAACAAATTGACAAACGGTAAATCTTAACTGATAGGAAAGGAAACACACCACACTTGCTGAAAAGTAAAACACACCAGTTGTGGTATCAGGAGTATGAATTAACTATCTCCTGAAACAACAGAACAAAAAAAGAAACACATTGTCACACCTTGTGGGAAAAGTAAATATCACTCGGGAAGTGTTGGGATCCCTAATTCCATGCTTTCGACCACCTACATGGACCAATAGAATCACACAACACACAAGGAGATATAATTCCAAATCACTCTTGTGGAATTGAAATCTAATCTATTTGACATAAAGTAATTTTAATCTATTTGACAGAAGGTAAATTGCTGAAAAGGAAAATTTCACACTTGAATAAATAAATTGAACTAAAATATCTACCCCCGATCACCATGTGGTCATAAGACAAAGTGTTGCCACTAATCTACACCATAAATGAACTAATTGAAATGTGGTAATTAAATAGAATATGAAAAATATTGAAACTACCTAAGCTTCACAACATTCACGATAGTTAAAATAAATCCGCACTCACACATGAAAATAAATTAAATAAACTAATTAACAATATGAATAAAATCAAGAATAATAACAATGAGAAATAAAGAAGAATAAATTGCAAAAGGAATAAATCAAACTAACTAAATTACATGATATGGAAATTATGAAATGAGAATAAAGAAAGTGATAATGAATTACTCCATCATCATTTGGACAATGCTCTAAGAGTCCCCCCTCATAATGAAGATTACACTCTTTTTATACATGAGTTTGTCTAAAAATTAAAATAACACACAATAAATGTAGATCCACAAGTTTCTCTTGTGGTTACATCAATTTACCAATAAGTAGAAACTAAATATCAATTAGTAAGTAATTACAATATTTTTTCTAATAATCCAAAACTAATCAAACTAATCTGATGAATGGTTCCAAGATTCTATTCTCATCTAAGATAATTGTTGTTTATAAATGAGGAATGTGGATATGTGACCAAATCTTTACTACTAAAGTGGATGCTTCATTTGGCAAGTTTAGAAGGCGACCACAACAATAAATATGGGCAAGTTGACTTCAAAGAACTATATGTACCATCCACCTTGGACATTTTCTATGGAAACTATTTGCAAGTAAGATAATTGGGCATTTTCTTCACAAAACCCATGTTGTGGATTTTTCTAATTCATCCCCATAGCTCCAGAATTGTTGTTTGAAAATCACTATTTGATTTGGACTCTTGGATTAACATTTTTGTTGCATGGATACATAATTGTCACACAAAATGGCTCATGGTTCCAATGGCTCATAATTCCAGCGAGTCAAGATTCCTTGGACGAGATGCAGCATGAGAGTTGAAGGAAAAGATTTGAAACACAAGGAATGTACCAACAACTAGGAAGGTACATGACTATTTTTTTGTGGTAGTTGATAGGTTCAACAAGATGTGCATTCTAATGGCTTGTAAGAATACCATCAAAATACAAGAGGAAACATGCATGTTCTTTGAGTAATTCTGGGTGCACTTTGGGATGCCAAGGAGCATCATCTATAACAAGGAAACTAGATATGTTGGTTCCTTTTGAACTACACTTTGGTAAAATATGGACACCAAGTTGAAGATATCTACAACATTCCATCCATAGATAAATGGGTAGAAACAAATAGTCAACAGTAATTTGTTGTATCTTTTTACAGGTTAAAATTAGAAGCATATGAAGATATGAGATGAAAATATGATCTACATTCAACAATATTACAACAAAGAAATCCATACTTCTAGTAGTAAGTCACCTTTCAAAACTTGTTTTTGGTATTTGTCACCCTTTTCCATTCGATGTTGTGTATGGAGAACAAGGAGGAGTGGGGGAAGGCATCACAACAAAAACATTGAAATATGAGAAATTTGTTGAAAATATTAGGTAGATCCATTTTCAATTATATGAGATGATGAAGAAGTAAAAAGAATGGGACAAGGCTAGAAATGATCAGTATAAAAATGAGAAATCATTGAAAGTTGGGGACCACATTTTATTACAGCTAAACAAGGAAAGACTACAGGGTCCTAGTAAGAAGATCACAGATTTTTGGTATGGTCATTTTGAATTATTGGAGAATGTAGGTGATAACATGTATAGCCTCAACCTACCCTCATATATGTGCATTTACTCAATAGTGAATGTGGAAAATATGAAGCTCTATGAACCTTCCATGTTTGATCAAGAAATTGAGGAGAAGGTCCTACCTACTATAGATGAATAAGAACCCAAAGCTCAGTCAGAGTTTGAAGATGATACATTTTTGTATAAGAAGTCTAGAACTACCAGATAGGGGCAGTATGAACTTTGGTATATTGGTTTGAAAGGCCAACTTATAGGAAAGAAAAATGGTACTCCAAGGATAAGGTAGAAGAATTTTCTTTTCACCTCATTCAATAAAATATTTTTGGGACCAAAATCCTACCAAAATGGGGAGGTATGAGTTGTATTAGATCATTAAATAAATTTTCATCTCTCTTGGTACTTTTTGGTTGGAAAAAATTGGAGGAACTGGCTTCCAGGGCACATTTTGGGTCCATAACTATTTTTTTTCATGTGGTTCACAACGTTGGATATCGGTGCTCAAAATCCACAAGAGAACATAGGGAGGCCGAGTATTTTCATAATATTGGGGGCTCAACAACAAGAGCATCTTATAGACCCATTTAAGGGAACAACATGTCACTCAAAAGGAATTGAACCTAGGTGGGGAGTGTAACAATCATTCCTCCCAACCACCCAAGCTACATTCAATGGTCAATTTGGGTCCATAACTATATGCACACACTTAGTGTATTATAGTATTTATTATATTTTAACCCCCTTTTTATTTTTCTCTTTTTAAAATATAATTACAATTTTATTTTTGTGAGTAAGATTGTTTTTTCATTATATTATATAAACTACATAATGTATAGATATTCACAACTTGTGGAAATGGCCTGAGTAGTTTTTTTACAAAAATGGGTAGATAGAGTGATTAAAGACCTACCCAGAGGGAAACCAAGTCGACATATTAAACCAAGAATACATATTCTTAAAATTTCCATAATACTATCAAGGGTTGAAACAACTAAGTTATTATAGGAACAAAAAATGGTAAAAATGATAGTCATAAAGTAAATAAGAACGAAAACCATGATTCTAGAGGATATAGATACTGTGTCATCTTCTAATGCAACCTTTGTAGAGTGGGAAGGAATTTTTCCATTCCTACTTCTAATCGATACCATGACTGAGAGACTAACGAGACCAAGCATCCATCTACCAATCCACTAGTGAGGTATATGCAAAGCTAAAATACTCATCAACTAACAAATTTGAAAATGACCCCATGAAAGCATGGATATAAGTGAGTTTCCCTTGTTATATTGTGATATCATATCAATGCAAGGAAGGTGAGGTCCTTGTGGCTAAGTCTCTAACATTGTTGTTTGAGATGGGCATTGTCTAGAGAGTTCTAGTCAATATCTTTGATGTCAGAGTGGCTAGACACCCATTCATTGGCAAGATGATTATAAATATTATTGGCATCTCTTCTTACATGAGAAGGAATGATGGAAGAGGCTTCAAGTAATATGTCTTGAAGTTTCTCGAGAGTGTCCTATAGAATCTAGTGCTTGGAAATTTTACAAGGTGGTGAACCATTTTGGAGGTTAATCAACATGTTTATGGTGATTTGAGAGTCACCTTCCATGATGAGTTTGGAATAATTCTACTAGTTGGATGTTTTTAATATGGTAAGGAGAACTTAGAGATTTGTTGTGTTACTATAGCTTATGCCTAGGATTCCATAATAAATTATGAGAATTTTCCCCATGGAGTTGCAAAAGACTCCTACATGCCAAACATCTCACATTTTTTTTGTAGCCCTAAAGAAAATAATTTTGATAAGGTAATGAGGAGGAGGGGACCAAGAAAAAGGGGAGGAGAGATGAGGCCCCCATATAATTTGATAAGGGATGATCATTGCTAATTTGAGATTCCATCTTGAGAGGATGATATTCTCTTTGGGATTACATTTGTCATCCTTCTTCTTCTAATATTCAGATTTAATTGTTTCAAGAATGTCTTTTTTTGTGTGAGCCCAAAACATCGTTAACATATGCTCCTCATTCTTGAATATGTGATGATTTCTTTCCTTCCAAGTTTCCTACATAAACAATCTTGGGAAGAGTTTCCAAATCCTATTTAGGATGGGTTTCTAAAATCCCATGGTCCACCAAGTGGCTAGGGTATCATGTAAAATATCCATGTGACGACCTGATTGTATGAATATCAAAGAACTATGATCCCAAAGTTGACTATTGAAGAGACATGAATTTAGCAAGTATTCCTTGGATTCCTCTGCATGTTTGCAAGGAATGAAGAATACTAGTGTTATAGCATCAATTTCCACCATTGAAGAATTGATTCTCTTGTTGGACTAATCCCTATCCTACTTATATACAAATATTTCCCATACCTCCTCGTTTCCTTCTAAAAAATAATTTTTTGGAGGATATGTGTGCCCTCATAGTTATGAAACCCATGCATACATTGGCTAATCAAGGGACAAGCACATACATTCTAATAAATAATAAAAATATATAAGTATGCCTAATTAAATGTTGAGTTATAGGTTTGGTTAGTTTTCTAACTCCTTTTACCCATACTTAACCATCTCTAAACAACTAGAGACTACATAATAGGAGTAATTGCCTCAAGGATAAAGGTAATGGTTCTTTCTATATTAAAGGAAACACCTATTTTGCTATACGCAAGGAGTCTGTAAGACCATACACATTACTATTGCTACTAGTTTTTTGACCTAGAAACCCTTGTTTCCATCTTGCTTTTGATCACCAACCTATCTCACAAAGAGTCTCCCATATATTCTCTTCAGATCCATGGTGAATTTAGAGTCAAAGCCAAGCCTTATGGCAGGAGCTGGATGGAGGAATCTGGGATGTTTTTCGACAAGGAAGTGCCACATCGAACAAGTAAAATATGTAACTACCTAATTGTTGTTCATGAATATCATAGAAACACATTCCTTCAAAGTGTATTGTTTTGGTATTGTTTAAATATACAATTCTTTTATATATGATTCATAGAATACTAATTTCTTTGATCTTTCCTTCATTTTTCATAGGAATAGCAAGTAGTTATTAGTATAACCACCTCTTTGTATAGTTATGCTTGTTTTAGGTTCTTGTGGGTTGCAGAAGAACCATTAGATGTCGCCATTATCACATCCGGTTGAACCCTCATAAATGCATATTTTGTGTTAGGTCAGGTCATCTTCTAGGATTTTTAGTCTCTGAGACTGGGATAATGGTATATCCGTTAAAGGTTGAGGTAATACTTCGATTTCCTCCCCCATGCAATATTCACCAACTTCAAGGTTTACAGGGGAAAGCTAACTTTTTATGACGGTTTATAGTGAACTATGCCAATATTACTAAGGGTTTCATGCATCACTTAAATAAGAACACTCCTTTTATCTGGGATGAGTGAGCCCAGGAATCCTTCGATGCTTTGAAGAAATCCTTGGTATCAATGCCTCTGCTGAAGTCTCCAGGCTACAACATATATTACTTTATTTATGTTGTCACGTCTGAAGAGAAGATTGGTATGGTGTTGGTTCAGAAGGATGATAAGCTCCGTCAGCATGTTATTTACTATCTTAGTTGAAAATTAGTCAGTCCTGAACTCAAATATTCTCATGTTGAAAAGCTAGCTTTGGTTGTCGTTCACACAGTCCAATGATTACGACATTATATATTTCTCTGAAAAACTATTGTGGTTGTCAATGTCAATCCATTTCAATATGTCCTTGCGAGGCATATCATAGGGGGAAAGTACAATAAATGGATTTTCATTCTACAAGAGTTCGATCTCAATTTCTCTTTTGCGAAGTCCAAAAAATACTAGTTTTTGCAGAGCTAATATCTGAGTTACCTCGATTAGACACATATTTTATTCACGTTAATTCATTTGCAGATGAACACATTTTCCTTGTATCATCATCATACCCCTAGTATGGAGACATTGTTCTCTATCTTCAAACTTTGAAGTTCCCTCAGCATCTCTTGCGAGATGACTGACGACGTATATGATACTGAGCTAAGAAATACCTTATCGTCGATGAAACCGCATATCGTCAAGGACTGGAAAATATCTTGCATCTTTGTTTAAATAATGAATAAGCTGAGTTTTTTCTAAATGACTGCCATAGTGGGGCTTGTGGTGGTCATCTATCAGGGCTTGCGACGGCCCAGAAAATTGTGTGAGCCAATTATTTTTTTCCATCTATCTTTAAAGATTGCGTCGAAGCAGTTAAGAAGTGTCACCCCTACTAGGTGTTCACTCAAAAAATTTGCTCGCATCTAGCCCCTCTCCATCTAGTCATTACCGTCGGTCCCTTCACCAAGTGGGGGGGGGAATTTGTGGATTGCAACCCAAATTTGGTAGGGGGAATTAACACATTATATTGGCCATAGAATACTTTAATAAGTGGGTCGAGGCCATTCCTACAGTTAAATCCGATGGGAATATTTTCACCTTCTTCGTATTCAATCAAATAAAAGCCAGGTTCATAATACGAGTGAGATTGTCACTGATCATCGTAGTCATTTTTAGAATGAAATGATGGAATAAATAGCATATAAACTGGATTTTAAGCATGGTCATATTTCCCCTTACTACCCCAAGGAAAATGGAAAAGTAGAAGCCGTGAACAAGTCTCTCAAGACCATTTTGCAGAAAATTGTCAGCATAGAGCAAATTTGACTGGCATATCATGCTATATCCAACACTTTAGGCATACCGAACCTCAGTCAAGACTTCCACCATTTTTTCTCCTTTCCAGTTAATACACGGTGTGGATTCGACCTTACCTATTGAATGTGAAACCCCTTCTCTTAGATTCGCAGTTACACTCCTACCTGACACTTTTGATCTCGAACAACACCTCGTGCACCTAGATTCTAGATGAGTAGCGTCGAGACGCCTCTACGACTATCGAATCAAATAAAATATGTGTCAAGGTCCAATACAATAAATATTTCTGTCCTCGGTTGTATGCTGAGGGTGACTTGGTCCTTCTATATGATCAAGCCAAAGAACCACTAGGGACAGGAAAGTTCAAACCCATGTGGCACGGTCCTTATATTGTGTGACATGTCTTAAAAAAATGATCCTATGAATTAGAATATTATGAAGGGAACATGTTGGCTAAGCCCAAGAATGGTCTCTATTTGGAAATATATTACTCTTAAGCCCCAAGATTCAGAGTATCTATTTGTATACTAATTTAATTTAGTGTATATATCTTTTCCCTTTGTTTCCATCTTCAACTTTCTTATCAAGTTTTCCCTTGGTTGGAATATGTTAACGAAGTCTTCGGTCTACTTAAGATTCATAGACACGGCCAGTCATCATACACGAAACTTGGCTTCCACCTCTTGGGTTGTTTACTCACCCAAGGGTCTACTGGTGTCTTCAGGTGGCATTTTCCTAGGGTCATCCACGAATAATGTGGCCGAATATAGCATTGCTATAGAACTTTTGTGCGATGTCATTTCACATGGTATTCTCTCTTTATAGGTTCGCCTAGACTCCTAGTTAGTACTATGTCATTTGAATGCCAGTTACCGTGTGCATGACCCTACTCTACTTTGACGTTTCCTACGAGTACAAAATTTAGAACAATAGTTTGATTTTATTACTTATCATCACACACCTAGAAGTTCTAATTATATATCTGATGCATATGCTAATTTTTTTTTAGATTGGCATTTGTCACATAACTAAAGCAAATAAAACATTTTCATCAATGTACACATTGTAACATAAGTTAAGCCGAAGAACCATCTTTTTATATATATTTCAAAAAATATGATGTTTAGAGTACAAAATTGGGGCTAACAGCCTCAATATACATATACATTTGATCATATAATATTCATGACATCTAGGCCTGTGGCACTAGATGAGTGTCATGATAACATACTACGGTGTTTATGAGATGCCAAAAGAGTCATACCCAAGCATGGGGAACACCTACAACCTGTCGCTACATAGACTCCTGAAGATCCTCCGCCTGAACCATATGAATCCTCTGCGTCAAACGAGACAAGTTTCCTTGCACATTTTGAAGGACTCTCTCTACATCCCCTCCTGTTGCCTCATCTCCCTGGTGCCTCCGACGATGTCATGGAATTTTTTCTGGCTGTCATGGACCTATGTCTGCATTGGATACATGTTTAATTAGTACTTAACATCATCCAAAAATATTTTTGTCTCCTTATACAAAAATAAAAAAAAATGAAATATTTAAAAAACTTTGACATACCTATGTCTCCATAGGTGGACCCTGGTGGTAATGGCATGTCAGGATATCCTCTGAAGTAAATCCCTGCATAAGGGTAGTCATCCATAGCTAACACCTACCGTATCCACCAGAAGAAGAAGTCATCGTTGTAGGGTGTTGGAACCCTACCTCCCCCCTGCTGCCTCATCACCTAGGTCCACCGTGCCATGGTTGGATCGTGGGGTCCACGTGGAATAATATCAAATCTAGGTCCCAATCCTGGAACCCACTCGAAGAAAAAGATACAAAGGATAGAAGCGAACCCAAAGTTCATTTTACTAACCTGTTTTCATTCTGTTAGCTGGCTCTTCATGTTGGCTAGTAGTGAGGTGCACCAATCGTACATTGTGGGTCTCAAGCACTCCACTGAGTAGAACATAGGTGGCCTTGATGTCTGGTGCAAAGAGGTGGACATTGTGATCTGTGTCAAAACGAGGAAAACAATATTGAGACTTAGATTGTTTATCTCTCTAATGGGGAGTTGGCTCCCGACCTTCTTGGTCCCTGCAATGCAATGAGAGGCTATGTATTCCTCTGATCAATGAGATTTATGTGGTGATTATTTTCATCATTGTTTGGAAAAACCACAATATTGCGAATGAATTGTCGATGTTTCAGATCCATATCAAGATACATCTTATGTATTCCTTTATTTTTCATGCCACTCCTATCTCCCCAGGCTTTGAGGTTGACCACCTCACCCCGACGTAACAATCCCATCAAGAAACATATGTCGTAAACTTCAATCCTTAATGGTTGTCCATCAAGGTTGAAGCTCTCACTATCTGGATCCCAGTAATCCATGAGAAACTGCATAAATCTCACTTGGGCCCTCATGCTTTTGAGAGCCGAAAAATTGTATAGTCCACATATTTTCAAGGCCATTTTCCCCCCTCAATCTGTCTCCACTGCAACATCCACCTCTTCATGTTCTCTTTCTCTCCACTCTAGAACAATACTGCAAGATTCAAACCCTTTTTTGAGTTAGAAACCTTTAAAAAACATTATCCAGAGACATATACGTGAGTTGTAGTGTACACAGTCGCATATAGGGTTGCTTATACACTAGTTGTATTTCAAACAACCACATATAAGTATGCGTATACATGACCCGATAAATTGTAGCCTGTGTACACCTAAGTTTTCAAATTGCACCCTAAATAACTTAAAAAATGACACCTAATTACAAAATTTAATCCACTAAAAAGAAAGAGGAGAGCACGATGAGTTACTTGGTCGACACGGTCATCGATTCCGTCACCGATAGCTCCTGCAATCACCAGTTGAAGTTCGGAGGTAATTTGCTCCAAAATCCACTATTTGGGTAAAAAATACAAATGGTATAGTAAAATTGGTTTTTTTTACTATTTATAGAAAACGTTTACCCAATTTGCATAGTTTCGTCCAATATTTTGGCCTAATGGACTAATATGACAGTGGATAGAGTTGGTTTTTGTAGTTTTATACAGGGATTCTTGCAATTTTTCAATGCCATGTCGCTCGTTCATAACTTTGACAGGTATTTTCATTACCCAACATATATGATAGGTATCCAATCCATCATGCACAATTGCATCATCCTATAATTGTCACTCATATACCTTAGGTACAAACCCATTTCATAGCGACATAGAACCTTTTATCTGCAACTAGAAGTGTCGTTATCAAATGATAGAGACTTACCAAAAATGGGTACCCTAGTTAGATCCCCTGCTTCATTTGGTTCCCATGTAGAGATTTTTTCCATAGGACCGACAGTCCCTTATAGCTAATACATGACTTTATGTTGAACCTCATTTCTTACTCATAAACATGCTGACCTATACCCAGAGGACTCCCAAGCGAGTTTGATTTAAGTTATTTTTCGATTCATTTCAAAAAGTGAAAAGATTACCAGGTGAACTTGTCTCTTTCACACTCATAAATTGGATTCGAAAGGACGTCTATTTGATGCAATTTTATCCCTTTTCAAAACCAAGTAGACTAAGATTACGAAAAATGACATTTTTTGGCGTTAATTTGTAATTGCATCTCATTCTCTTGCTTGCAGTATTGAGCTTATTGTCGGTTCTTGCTTTTGCATTATAAGCCTCTCACCTCAGTAGTTTGCATCATCAGCCAAGAAGGCCCTTGTTTATATCATTTTTAGCTCGACACCCTATACCCAAGAGGAAACATTCCCCCGAGTGTCCATCTCTTGCATGCACCTCCTTGCATTGAGCATAGATATGTTCCACTACTAGAACTAGTCTTTCTTACTTGCGAAACTCGTTTCCTCCTCTGTATCATAGTATTGATTTGACTATGGAAAAAAAAAATGGGCGGGAAAGGAATATTATCTTATATTGGTAACAATCGTGTCTCCTTTGAACAGAGCACAAAATTTTTGAGTCCACTTGTCATCAAAATTTAGGGTTTAGCATGACCTTAGGAAGCTGAGATGGTTACAAAGAGTTTACTTCCCCGACTAGTTACTCTTCCCGTCCGTATGGAGAGTTTGATTGATGCCTCCTGCATCTCAAAGTTTCATCATTGATTCTATGTTGCTAGAGTCTTCCATATGTCTCATGCTCTTGTTCAAAGGATGTCTATCAACTCGTGTTGGCCATTCCTCGGAACTCTTGAATTTGCATGTCATCCATACCTTCAGTGTGTCTCAGAATCACATGAATTTGTAGTCCTATTGCACACCCTGGTCCTACTTTCCTCATTGGTAAGTAACCTTCAACTCAACAATTGACATTTCATCATTGGTCATTGACTCAGTGGTTTCCCTTATGCTCGATGGAAAGAAATCTATTCACACATTGGGATTTGTGCAGTGTCTTGGATGCCATTATCCCTATTGGTGTTTTCCTCTCCTTTGTCAGTAGTTTTCCTTATTAGCTACTATTCAAAGGGTATTTTTTGTGTATTGCTTGCATCTAGAACACATGAAAGATGCACAGGTTTGTTGGTTCGTGAACATGTTCTTCGTCTGATTTACTCCAAATAATCAAGCTCCTACTTTGTACCTTGTTTTGAATGATGGGATATTCCTTAATTCTCTCCTTTCAGAGGGTCTCCTTCCATCAAATTTAGCTCATCTATTTTGGAGATAAGACCTAAAGTCCTATGAGTAACTAGAGGCTTGCAGTCATGAGCGGAAGGTTCTCTTGGCATCGACAGTTGGGAATACATTAATGTCTCTTGATTGATGGATTCTTCAAGTGTTCGACCTCGACACCTCTATTCACACTTGTAAGAATGTAATCAGTGCCTTGATACCTACTTTCACTATTGGTAGGTTGTCTCACATTTGTTAACGATATACATTAATGATCGGTAATCAAACGAAGTCTCATTGTGTTGGACCTCAACTCCTTTATTCACATGATGTAGACTTTCACCTTTGGTATATTGTGTAGAATACTTGAAGACATTAGTTTATAATTGCAAATTTCTTGAGTTTTTGCTACCTTTCATTGGACCAATACCTATGTGACTTCAGTGATCATGGGAGATCAGATTGTACTCCATGGTATATAGATATCTTCAGATTGATTTTGAGACTGGTTTTACTGGGCCTTGTTCATGACTATGACAGCCTTTGGCATGTAGCCACCTTTGTATTAGTTATTCATGGCCATGGAAAGTTTTTTGGTATATTTTCACATGGATCTGCAATGTAATTCAAATTGACAACCATGTGTGCAAAGTCAGTATAGATTGTAATGAGAAACTAGTTCTTCCAGCTGGGTCCCCATTACTTCACTTATGGGTCTTATAATGTATTTTGACCATCCTAGATACTCCTCTGACCTCATACATTAGGTGGAATCTATTATAGAAATATTTTCCTCACCCTATGCAAACTTGCACAAAAGTCCTTTCTCAATTTCCCTATGCATACTTGAAGTCCCTTTTTGCAAATCCCAGAGCTAAAAACATTATTTTTCCACATATATGCAACCTACCTATTGTACAACATGTGTATACGTAGGTTGCACCACTACAACCCACATAAATTGGGTTTTGTGCCCAAAATTAAAAAGATGATGTCAAGTTTCCATGTCACATCATGAGATCCATGATCCTTGACCTTCCATTTACTGGAAACGTTTCGACTTGACCCTTCAGTTCCACTTGAAGGCTACAAATGGGACAAATACAAGCTATGGAAACCATGAGAATAATTCAACTTTGAGAGCAAAGTTACTCTGGAGAAATTATTCACTTCATATTGAGTTTTCATCCCTTTGTCCTTTTAAGTCTGAAAACATTGTTCAGCCCCCAAGATCTTCCCTAACTTATTGAGAAATTCATTGTCTCTCTTATATGATATTTCCTTTTGTGGAGGATTGAAATGGTGGATCCCCATCTATAAGGGACTTAGTTTCTCGGTTCCGAACCGTGCCGACACAAAATTTTGTAATTCATTCACTTCTTTTGATTACATTTTAATATAAATACTCTTTTCTTGTCCAATTAATATCTTGCAAATATTTGAATTGTTATTCCATGGGTGTATTTGTTATGAATGTTGATGGATTATGCTATTGAAGGTGCTAACATTATATATTATCACCATATTCTTTCATTTCTTGGTTGTTGAGGACAAGTTGCAGGTGTATTTCTTTGAGTCAAGTGCTCAACGATGGACTTCATCGAACGTTTGGATGAGGTAGGCCTTTTATCTTATCTTTCTAGGATACTTGTTTATATATCATACCTGATATTAGAGTTGATTTCTGCAGTCATTTCCTTCTGTTGTGGTTTACCCCTAGCCATAGAGAGATTTTATTCGTAACATGAAGGATGAGGTATTATGTGATTTTTCCCCACTAGATGTCTTTTATGCTCTTTTGGGCCATCCATATATGTGGAATCACCATGATATTTATGAGTCTCAACCCCATAGTGTCATTGTTACTATGGGGGCTCATATCTACAAAATACCATAGGTAGTTCCAACCAATGTCCCACCTAAAAAATTCTGCAAGGTAGTATCTCATACCACAAAATTCATCTTCTTCACAACCTGCTCAAAAGGTGAATAGAAGAACATCGCAACCACTGCAGCCTCAGTCCAAGCACCTTTTTTCCAGCAGAACCAGGTCGAAATGATTGAATCAAAGAACAAGTATTCATTCTTCACATAGTCATATCATGTAGCCAGATTGGTTAAAAATGTCCAACCCTTCTAGCCACAAGTTTGTGACAACCTTCAACAAGCTAGGCAACACAACTTCTCTAGCAAGGAAAGGAACTCATCAAGATGAATATTCAACAAACACTTTTCCCTCTCCCAAGGGAAATCAATGCAATGGATACCATTTCTTCCTAAGGAGGGAGAATTGAACCAAGTGGATATCGGTTGCCACCCACATATTTCAACTGGCTCAAAACAGTATTATGGAAATTTACTATTTTTAGCAGTTTTTTGGTTCCTAAAATTTCGGATCCATTTTGAGGGCCTAAATGAAGTTTTTTCAGGATTGAGAACCTCAATGATATCCAAATCCATTGGTTGATCCCCCAAAATTAATCTCCTTGATGATACCTTTCCAACAATCTATTGTGCGCCCCAAACGAAGATCATATGCAAAAGTTACGCCCCCGGGAAGTTGATACACCAAACTACCCAAAATGTAGTCCACAAAATTGTTGGCTTTTCATCTTCCGAGGTTAGGGTTTTGGATTTTATTTATGATAAAAAGGAATTTGTAGCCTCATTGTAACAATCATCTTCTTGTGAATGTGAGTATCCATCACATCTCTTCTCAGAGATAAGTTGTCGCCATTCTAGTGAGTCTTTCACTCTGTATTTCTACAGTTTTGTACATTTAGCTCATTAATAAAAATTGTGTATTACTATATCTTTGTGTTTATGGTTATATACATGATATATCTCTTTTATATTATTGGATATGTGATATATCTATGTACATTTCTTTATTATATCTCTACTCTCATTTCGTGCCAAAAATAATCCAGATCACATCATATATTTTTAAGTGCATCCTTGTTATCAATATCCATAATGCAAGTACATTTTTATTTCTCGGGCTTAAAAATGTTGAACCTACCATTGGGATTTTACTTAGTTTTATTAAACCTGAAGGGAAAAAAATGTGTATGTAGTATATCGTTAGAGAAAAACAACACATATGGAATCTGTATATAATAAGAAAAAAAAGTTCCTTCCACTTCATTTTCTCATTCTAATTCTTCACCGAGAGAGAAAGGACATGATAAAAATGTAGGTGTGAATTGGAGAAAACCACATTTCCACCCCTTCATGACATAATCATCCAATTGAGCATGAAGCCTCCCTAATTTATTAGTATATGAAAATTATCTTTGGTGGGAAACATTATTGAGGTAGGTATTTTATTTCATATTCTTCCTAAAATACTTCATTTATTTTTCTTGTTGTTACTAGAACAAATTTTTTATTTTAATGAAACTATTTTTGTTTCATAGACTATGCTCTTGTTTTGTTTCCAATGGATCCTCAAAACTCATACCCTAAAATTCCTAATTCTCAAAATCAAAACCCCAAAATTCTTGAGCCCAAAAATGAAAACCAAAACTCTCCTATCCAACATGTGTCAATGGAAAAGAAAGAGGCACAAAATCCTAACCCTCCTCAAGATTGGAATGTTCATATGTTTGTGGAATTGGAATCTTTTATATTCCTCATTTATATGCTTATACATAGAGACCATTTCCATATTCACTTGTGAAAACACTTGATTATATAATTAACTTGATTCCAATGCCCAAGGAGCTTTGTAATCCATTACTTCTTACAGGGAAGTGAAAATATATTTTTATGCAAATGACATTAGTTCTCAAGATGTAAAAAATTAGAAATAGCAAAAGACCTTATGTTTAGCCTTTTTTTTTAACCCTAACACTAGTTTGATTCCTAAGACTACTAGACCACATATTTCCATTGATTGGTACATAGAACCAAATACCAAGAATAAATAGATAGATTGATGGTACATGGTGTTTTATGAAAACCCTCATGGACATTAGACCCTCATGGCCATTGTACTTTCTTAGGAAATTGTATACATAAACATGATAATTACTTTAATATTTTAGATTTTTAGAGGGTTGTAAAAGGGGTGGCCTAGGATCAAGATAATTGTAGGGCTAGTGCAAACTATGTATAGTTCCCTCCTCACACTTGAAATCCTCCTTATTTATATTCTCCTACACCCAAATTTTTTGATAACACATAGGATATATTTTTACATTTTTCCACCACGACACATTTGTTGAAAGACATGTGTTCAATGGCACATCTAAGGGGGAGAAACGGAGTACCTCTCATGGTAGGGTGAATTCATTTGATACTTATGATGGTAGTGAGGAGTCACCAAGTGTTTCTCATGGCACATAGGAGTCACCTGGAATTATTCATAATAGAGAAGAGTCACCGATCACCGCACAAGCTAGGGCTACAAAGTATCATCCACTCCCACGTCCATGGACATCTTACAGAAGAATATTCTATAGGCCTTCCTCTAATTTTCCTACTGATGGATTCTATTGATATGTAAGTTCATCATGCTGAATCCATGAAGATGTTTCCCACTTTTTAGTGAAAAGTGGCGATAAAAATTTCACATTTTATATATTTTTTAAAATAAATTTGTCATAACAAATATATGCCTTGTAAATTTTGATGTGTAGAAAGAAATAATTGTAGGGAATTATATTATCTTTCTAACAATATTTCTTTCAAAAACTTATTGTCATTTAATGTGTCAAATTTTCATTTAATGAAATGCAAATTTTAGGAATTATAATTTTTATTATTTTTGAATGCTCACAAATTAATATTTAAGTCATATTTTATACACCATAGTTTTCCCCCAAAAAAATTCTCTCCTATTTATGTAAAATAAAAAAAAACAAAAATACCATTTTGAATAGAAAACATCCACAAAATGTGCATATATTGTTTATAAGTTTTTGGTAATGTATTTTTTATGTCACTGGTTTTTCTTGAGTGCCTTCGTAGTTGTGGAAAAATGTTTAAGTATATGTTTTAGAAGAAAATAAACTAAAAATATAATATGAAATAAAGAGTGTGAAAATGATATGCAATTGGATAGAGGATTCAATTATGAATCCATTGACACCAACATTTCCACCTAAGATGCTAGAGATGAAGGGGTTTAACCTCCTCGAAGTTTCATTTGTAGAAATTATTGCAGAAACGGACCAAAATTCCTATTTTTCTAGCCCAGAATCAATATTTATAGCTTGAGAAAAGGTCAAGTTAAATCTTGATCAAATACTTAAATGAAAATTTCATAATACCTTAATCAATGTCTTCTTAGGTTAACATAAAACACTCAATCAATGTATTGCAACAAAAATGTTTGATCTAGAAACTACCTTGATTGGGGAAAGTTGTTGTAAGTAAAAAAAAAGAAAAGGTTAATGGATTCCACATATTAAAAAAATTGTTTATGGAAGGGGTAATATGGTTATTTTTTCATCGTGAAAAAAGAAAACAAGAAACTTGTGTCAATATAATATTAATCCACATTTTAATCAAAGATCAAGGTGGGGAATACAAGAAATGAGATAAGGAAATATGATTTCCAATGGGTTGATGAAGATGAAGTGTGAGACAAAGTTAGAGAGAGGATGAGACAAAGATGAGAAAAATTGAGAGAAAAGTAGGAAGAAAATTTGGGTCAACCAATTTCCCAACCTTTGGTGCATCTAATTGGAGAGTCTTGAGGGAATTTCAACCACATTACCCTAATGCATATTATGCCCATAGATTTAATTTATAATATGGTTTATTATTTATATTATTTTTTATACGTAACACATGTGCACACAAAATTCATTGGACTATGAAAAGATAAAATCTACTTAGCCACTACATGACCCTCTCCCCTTTCGGGTTTAAATAATAACTAGATTCAGTGGTTTAGAAAGGGGTGGAAACTTTTTAGAATGTTTGGATGAAAATATAAGAGAATAAATTGGAGACTTGAGCCATGATCGAATACTTAAAGAGAATGTTTGTAACTTATTTTTGAGCAAAAAATATTTATTACACAAGCTCAAATCCTACATGGATTGATAAAAAAAAAAACTTAAAATAGGAAACAAAGATGTTGGGTTTTCAGGATGATAAATTACACCAACACACATGAGAATGTATCATAAAATGTCTCAAAATAATTCTCTTCATTGGAAAAACAAAAAAACATGATAATCGAGCTACTTGTAGGACAATTACAACCATTATTGTGGCCCTAGGGAGTTGAAGAAGTCAAATAGTGACAATGATGTCAAAATTATTCCATGTTTCAAGAAAAAAATTATAAAAGAATACTAAATTTTTGGGTCCATATAGATGAAAATGGTGAAGTTGCTTCTTGGAATATTATTTGTAGGTATTTGCATTAAACTTCCATAATGCATTAGAGAGAATATTGTAGATTTTTTGAAAACTTATTCTCATTCTATATCGAATCAAAAGTGTGGTGGAACTTATCCAAAGGCATGTATGATGAGCATTGTGAGCATGTTATGGAAGTGATGTAAGTTGAACCATTTGAGGAATTTCAAGAGAACAATATTGGTGTCAAAATCATAATTAACGTATTGGTTAAATTGAAACCATGGTATATTAGACCCAACATAATTCAGGATACTTGTTGTTATTGATATTGCCATGTCCCCATAGTGTGCCTAGCCGAATCTTGGGATCGCGCACCACTAGAGGACATGCAACATGACAATGTTTCTCACTTAGTTGCTTGGAAACACTAAGGATACTTCGTTTGAACTACACCTCTTCACCTAGAGCACACCCATGCTATGTTCTAGGATACCAACAAGTCACACTCCTACTCTAGTGAAAATCTTTTATACTTAGAAATTTGTTAACATATTAACACTTAGTGATATTTAAGCATATATCCATGAACATGACAATCCAAGAGAAAAAAAATGGAACAAATGAAAGATATACAAAAAAATAGTGTGGGCAGCATGAGCTATTCCTAACAATCGGATAAGTCTTTGTTATTGCAAAAAAATTACAATATGAGCACTATAAGATTAGTTTACAACTTTTGCGGAGTTAAACAACTCGCCTCACCTCACCAAGGCACTCATACATAGATTCATCACCAAGACTCTTTGTCACAACTTTCTCCACAAGCTCCTGCGATGCACCTCCGATGTGCCCTCAACTGCAAACTTGTTCTCTCTCAGTTTCCATAGAATTCACAAATTTCAGTTTTTCCTCACACATGCCTCCAACAGACCTGCAATTCCATAATTCCTCAAAATCATCCCAAGAGAGTTTATTCCAACTCTTTTTGTTAAATCCCTCTCAAGGAAGCACAATTCCTCCCATGTGGAGTGACTTGGCACCTTGAGGGAGATCCCCCTCTTCCTCTAATCCTGCCTCAAACAATAGAGATTTTCTATCTCTCTTCAAATTTTCCTTCTTAGTTGTGTACCCTTTCTCCTTTATAGGTTTCAATCCTTTCCAAGCATTACATATATTTTCCCATGGGTGAGTCGACCCATAGGTTCACCAAGTCGTGCCCCTTCATAAGGTTGGGTCGACTCCTCATGTGGGTGCATTCGGGTGGCCTTTCAGGCCAATCCAATGGATTCTTCATTCTTTCGTCTGAACAACCCACTGATTCGTCTAATTGAATCATCGTATTAGGTGTTTATTCCCCTTAGGTGATTCAATCTAACTTTCCTAAGTGTGCCTCCAATTCCTTAGTTGATTTTCCTTTGTTGGTGGATCACCCGAGTCTTTCCCTCAACCCTTCATTAATCCATCCATCATTTGACTTGTGTCATAAGGCATGTTGGGTGGAGTCACCCCTTGGCATAGTGCACACCCAAGGAACCCCAAATCTCCCCATATGAAGACTTTGTTTTTTCACATACACCGAGCATCCT
Source organism: Picea sitchensis (assembly GCA_010110895.2). NCBI lineage: Eukaryota > Viridiplantae > Streptophyta > Pinopsida > Pinales > Pinaceae > Picea > Picea sitchensis. The sequence continues at coordinate 564,270 of SNQJ01S0001990.1, read as the reverse complement.
TCCTACTTGATTTCCTTTTTTTCAGTCTGTGGTGCAAGTGCATGTGCCTAGGTTTGGAATCACATGTCTTACATCCTCATCCACCTCAAGTCATTTTTGTCCTTAGAAACATCTACAAAATATATGAAATTCAAGTCTCTTCCAAAAATCGTGCCTCTGCTACAACTAAGTATGATGGAAACCCAAATTTTCATGCCAGTTGGAAAACCCAAGATTCTATGAAAGTGGAAACCCTAAGTTTTCGTTCAATGTGGAAACCTCAAGTTTCCAACTTACATAACAATCATCTACAACTTGGGCAATGATCCACACTTCCCTCGGAAAAAAAAAAAAAAAATTGTGCAACCAAACTGTCTACAAGGATGGAAATAAATCTCCTCCCCAACTAGTTCGCAATGTCTAAGCTACCATCATCCTTCTGTGATGATCACTCTTTGTTTCACTATTTTTGTTTCCTCAACTACTAGTGAAACCTTAAAAATATCTAAGTTTTTAACTCCTCGTGACTCTGCTACAATCATACTTCAACCAACTCTGTCATGTCTCCACACATTACATGCCTCAAGTCTTGTACTGATTGGGTAGCTAGTCCAACCATCATGTCTAATTCTTGAAATGTGCATCGCCATGGTTGAAATTAGTCTTTTTTTTTGCATCTCCTTCACTCCATCCAACTCCAAATACTAAGGAAAGGGTCCATCCTTTCCTCACTACTATTTCCATCATCCGATCTTCATCAAGGAGATCCTCCACAATGTCTAAATATTTCACTTTGAACATATTGGTGCATCCATACCATGAATTTATTCTACAATTCAGTCCATCCAAACAATGATCTCAGACCAAGGCAAGGTCACCCCTTACCTTGTTTCACTATAAAATCATCCCAAAGCAAAGTATTCCATGACAACTTGACTCCACCGTCCACCTCATGGAATAGTTAGCCAATCTAAACCAAGAACTATATGCTAGAGTATCTTTGCCCCATTACTTCATCACCTAGCCATGATACAATGTCTACCTCTCTATGGCTTGGAATGGCTAGGATTCACTCTCAACCATGCCTCCCAAAGAAAGAGAACCCATTCTCAAGTAATCTCTTCATGCTGCAATTTGTATGTTTGCACAATATTCTAAATGAAGGAAGGTCCTCACCTCACCTCTTTTCTTCAAGTCACATCTCCGCAACTCAACATTTGCGATGAGTGCGGCCAACACACATCCACTCCTCAAACATCCAATGAATTTTCCAAAGTCGTCCAAGTAGAATGAGCCACATTAAATAACTTCTATGCCTTAGGTACGTTCGAGCCAATACTTCTGCCAAACTCAACCAATGATCCCTCTAGATCTTTGAGTCATCACACAATCATCTGCAAGTCATCAAGGTGAGATTTTCCTCATCCAAACCAAAGGAGAATGAACACCACCCATGTCACTTGGTCCTCATTCTACCCATTTAGGTTGAATGCCAACAATTATTGGTCAAATCCTTTGTTGAATGCATCCATCTCCTAGAATGAACTACCTTGCACCTCATGCAAGCATCCAAAATATGGAGTTGCTGTCACGAATTTCAATTCATCGCATGACCCAATGAATATGAATAATGCACCAAGCACTACGGTCCCTCAACATGTACAAACTTCACTTCCCACTTTAGTGCAATGATTTTTCCAACACACCTAATCAAAGATTTAGGTATCTTCCTCAAGCCACATCCACCATTGCATCCAAATACTCCTAAGTCCACCATAGGACTCATCCAAGTAGGTCGTCTCAAGCTCTCAACACATTCATCCCATCAAAGCATCCCAAACTGCTCCAAGACTTCTTCGAGTCTGTATCACTTGATTCACCCTCAAGTTTGTCGGTTCTCACCATGGAAATAGATTGAACTTGAGCGACCAAGTCATCTAACTTCCCTTCAAAGAACTCACTGCAACACTTAGGAAATGAAATAAATCGAAACAAACCATACCTTTTGAAACGACATCCTTCACTGCAACCATATTCTATGTATGTTGTCTTGGACCTTCGCTTTCCAAAGCAACCAAATATTCTCATGAAATCCCCTCAATCACCATCGACTACTCCGCAAACTCCAATAATTTCATTGTGACACAAGGATGAGTCCATCCGTCCACTTCAAAAATATGTCTAAGTCCAAAATTTCACATGCAACTGGTCGAACTCATCTCCAATGTATTTGCATCTTCACACCTTAACTACTTACGCTTCAAGGAATTATGCACCCACCGCTTGAATTTCAAGTCCTATTGATGCCACCTGACAGTTGTAACTCTATGAAGAACTACCTCATTTGAAGGTTGCGGTCAACACACTCATCCAAAATCCCATCTCAACTCAACTATTTTTCTCGATGATGCATGACACAAAGACATCATGCTGGAAACATGTCCAACCAATTGTCTGTTATGAAGCTACTCTAGGTCACCCCAAGTCATCCAACACACCCAAGTGCTTCACCTTGCTACAACCCAGAATTTCTCCTCTTCACAATCACTTCTGTGATAGATCTCTACACTTGCTTCTACGATCACTTAAGTGGTTAAATCTGCAACAAGTCGTGTGACAAATCCTACATTCATATGCCTTTCCCAAGAGATCAGTTCACACAACAAACTATGCACCTAGTCTTTAAAGGTTTGCACAATAGGTCTAGCACCAACGTTCATCACACATCAACCCAATCGAGTCTGTACAAAACTGTCTTTCTGATCAAGTCTGCGACAAGTTCTGTGACGAGTTCTGCGATCACCCACCCTATCCAAGTGCTTCATCCTACCAAAAACACTTCTCTTGGTCTTTACAAGGTGTGTGCCCAGAGAAACCTTCTACCACATTTTCAACCAAACCTTCGTCGTAATTCTGATGCAAAGTCTACAATGAACAAGTTCACTACACCGAACCATTCACCAAGTATGCAAACATTCCCACCGAAATTCATTCGCAACAAACAAGCTATGATACCATCTATCATCAAGATAATGGTGAAGATCTCACCATATCTTTTCCAAAACCTACAATGAATCCTCTCTGACACGATTTATCATCGAGATACTGGTGAATAGGTCCCCAATCCTTCTCCAAAATATGTAATGAATATGATCTTATTCCATCTATCGTCAAGATAATGGTGAAGAGCTCCCCAACCCTTCTCCAAAATCTGTAATGAATTGGCTCTGATACCATTTGTTAGGTCTCCATGGTGTGCGACATCGCAACATTTCTTAATGGGCTACTTGGAAACACCAAGGATACTTTGTTTGGACTACACCTCTTCACCTAGATCATACCCATACTTCATTCTAGGCTACCAACGAGTCACACTCCTACTCTAATTCAACTCTTGTATACTTAGATAATTGTTAACATATTAACACTTAGTCATATTTAAGCATACATCCATGAACATGATAATCCAAGAGAACAACAATAGAACAAATGAAAGACATACATAGAAATAGTTTGGGTGGCAAGAATTGTTCCTAACATCCAACTAAGTCTTTGTTAGTGAAAAACAACTACAATATGAGCTCGGTTTACAACCTCCTGCGGTACATATCAAATGTTCCCTAAATCACAGACTTGTTGTCTCTTTGTTTCCGTAGACTTAAAAAAATTCATTTTTTACTCACGCATGCCTCCAACAGACATGTATTTCCAGACTTCCCCAAATTTGGCCTAAGAGAAGTTTTCCCAACTCTTTCCACTGAATCCTCTTCAAGGAAGAACAAGTCCTCCCATGTGGAGTGACTTGGCTCCTTGAGGGATCTCTTCCTCTTTGTCTAAGCCTTCCTCAGAACTGTAGAGCTCTTCTTGCTCGCTTCCAAGTTGCATTCTTGGTTGTGCACCCTTGATCCTTTATAGGCGTTGATCCTTTCCAAGCATCATGTCTCTTTTCCCATGGGTGAGCTGACTTGTCGGTTCACCATGTCACACCCTTTTGCAAGGTTGGGATGACTCCTCATGTGGGAACATTTGGGTGGCTTGCCCAGTCGACCGACGATGCTTCATTCTGTCATCTCATTGACCCATCGATTCGTCTATCCCACTAGTCGTCCTGGGTACGCACACCCCTTAGGTGAGTCAAGCCAACTTTCGTAAGAGCACCTCCCATGCCTTAGATGATTTTCCTTCATTGTTGGAGCGCTCAAGTCTTTCCCTCAACCCTTCATCAAATTATTCGTCATTTGACTTGTGTGGCCACGCATCTTGGGTGGAGTCGCCCATTGGCACGTCGCACTCCCAATGAACCCCAACTCTCCCCATATATAAAGACTTTGTTTCTTCACATGCCCTGAGCATCCTTCATGCCAGATTTTCTTCGTTTTAGTCTGTGGTGGAAGTGCGCGTGCGATACCTTGTTGAATTCCAACCCTATTATACCACATTTTTAATTTCTTAAAAAACTTTTGTAGATTACTGCAAGAGTTTATTTCAATAATATAATACAGAATATAGTAACGAAAATCAAACTCATACCAATCAAACAAATGGAAACTAACATTACCATTATGAAATTTTTTCGAAGATTGTATGAACCATTTGAAAATATCCATATTTTCCATTATTCAAAGTTCATTCTCTCTATGATTTAAAATATGTAGATTTCCTTGCTAAAATTTATTTATTTTGACATCGATTCTTTAATTTATGGTAAACCATTTCCATAGACTTTATGGTAATCCATTGTTTAATTTATGGTAATACACTTAATTTCAATTAATTTGGCTTTGGGTCTACATATTTTGTGCCAAATTCAAATCACACATTAGACTTTTACAGTGTGTTGGGTAATTTATCATGAACCTAACCTGTGTTTCTCTCCCATTTGAATTGAGCACCTGCAAGAACATTCTCGTAAACTTCATTTCATTGGTACATATGAAGTATTTGAATTACCATACAATTGGATAGTACATGTCTTACATTCAATTTTTTCTCTGCGTTAGTCTGATAACATCTCAATGGTAGTAGTTGTCTAACTTTCCCACAGTCAGTATTCAATGGGAGAACATAAAACTATTGACTGCATATACTTTGATTGAATACCAGCTATTGTACGCCTCTCCATTCAATTTTGCAACGAGATATTTTTAGGTACTGTCTAGTTTGGAGCTGTTTAATTATTCTTTTTTCAGATTGTCTCAACTGAATAGGGTGATATATTCAGTTGATATATGTAGTCATTTTAATCTGGAGTTGTTTAATTATTCTTTTTTCGGATTGCCTCAACTGAATAGGGTGATATGGGTGATATATTCAGTTGATATATGCAGTCATTTTAATCAAACGCTTAAATAATTAAAAAAAAAAAACTGAAAATATATAATTATAATATATATGAAACAGAATTGAATAAATTTCTACTTATACTTGAAATTTTAAATTTTCAATCATGTAACTCAATTTAAAATTGATTTTTTTTATTTAAAACATATAATCAAACCATACACAAGATTATAATAAATCTCTACTCATACTGATTGAAATTCTATCAGAAAAACCTTTTACAACCCTATTAACTTAGGGTGACTAGCTAGGCAAACAAGTCAAGTTTTAGTATTGAAAAGGAATAGTTTAAATGTTCTACTTTTTTATTATCTCCTTTAATTATCAACTAAAGGAGAAATTATACAATATAATACTAGGCGAAATCTCAATATTGCATTTTTGAATACCTAAATGAGTACAGGTTTATGAAAAATCTCTATAACATAGTCTAAAGGTTCTACATTTTTTATCATTTCTAATAATCATCAATCAAATATGAAAATCTCAATTTTTGTTTTATTTAAATTGCATTTTTGAATAAATACATGAATTAAGCGCTATGAAAAAACCCTAAAACAATTAAATTATACAAATTTAACAATTAAAATCTACAATTTCAATAATTTCTAACCAAACAAAATCAATCTACACATATAACAAATAAATGATAAAAAACTTAAAACGTTTAAAATAAACCTTCTACAAACTATAAACTATAGTCTGATAAGATTCCAAACTATAAACTATAGTCTGATCATATTCCCTGAAAGCCATTAACCTTAAAAGTCATCGCAGATTGATGGCTGCATTATCTTATCTTACACACCTGGGATGTCGCAATTTTTTGACAGTGCGTTATTTCTATCCTTTGATTTTAATCCAAACTATAAACTATAGTCTGATAAGATTCCCTGAAAACCATCAACCTTAAAAATCATCGCGAATTGATGGCCAAATTATTTTATCTTACACACGTGTGACGTCGCAATTGATGGCCAAGTTATTTCTATCCTCTGATTTTAATCGATAAGAAAAGGCAAATTAAAAGTCACCGGTGATAAAGACTTTTAATGGCGAAGTCAAGCAAGCTCTCTTAATTTTCCAATACAGCGAGCTGTAGTCACTCAAGCGAATGGGAAATTTAAAACAGAAAGCGCGGTGGAGATCAGAAAAGAAATTTGAGCACGCATATTCTGAATCAATATCTCTATTGCAATACTCTGAAGGCCCTTGTAGCAAACATTCAATAGAAAATCACGTCAAAGTCTCTTATTGAAATCACCGTAAAAAATGATGTCAAAGTCTCTTATTGAAATCACTGTCCATAAATCTTGACTGTAAGTACCAACCTATAAGAAAATTCCGATATAGCCGCTGAAATTTTTAGGCGATAGCTGTACTTTGTTATTTATTTCTGATTTGTGTTTATTTTGTAGTAGTTTAAATGTTCTATGTTTTGGTTTTTTTCTGGGATTTTTTTTTATATTTTTTTTTCTCTAAATCTGATCAAGTGTTGGATCTGTAGATTTGATTGGATAAGTATGTATAATTCTAGTGTTCCATGGTTTTTCAACACTCTAAATCTATTTGTGCATTCAAAAATGCAATTTAAACAACACAAAATTGTGTTTTAGTCTGTATTCATGTAGTTGGATTACAACAGTTAGACAATACCTTTTAGTTTTGATTAGACCTGGACTTAACTAATGACATTAAAAGGTAGAGCCTGTAAAGTATTATACTTGATGTAAGTATTACGTGCAATGTCTTTGGACTATATTGATTCAATTTAATACTTGGTCCGTTCTAGCTAAAAATGTAACATTTAAGGATAACTAGAGTAGATTTATCTTCACTCCATATTTATCATTGATCAAGAGTTATCAAATCTCTTGAGGTGTAAATCTTTCCTCAAGTTTTATGCTCTAAGAAACATTTTTATCTTAAGGTATTTGATAGATCCAAAGTTAAGATGGATCTAAGTTGGTTCTTAAGATATATGCATATTAGGATTTTAGATCCTATAATTCAACATTGGTTGTAATTAAATTAGACTATGTTGGAATTTGGTTATAAGGGCATTCAATAAGTTTCTAATGTATATTGATATAATTTCATATATGTCTTTAGAGGCCGTATGAGTATCAGTAAGCTGTTGTAATCTCCATGATCTAAATAATAAGGCAACCAATGCTAAATCTCTGTGTTTATAATTTGTGTGTGATTTTTTATTATCATGTGATATTTGTGTTTCTGCATTTACAAATATAACAAGTGGTATCAGAGCAGGTTAGAAGAGAGGATATCGAGAGAGTCAAATTCTGGAAGGAACCACAGAAGTGAAACCTATGTAAGGTATGTCGATTTCTACATCATCGCAGGGGCCTCCTCTTAGAAGGTGCAATGTCCCATTCCTGAGCTCGTCACACCCTGGTTGTGTCAAGAGGAAAGACGACCACTATACAACGTAGCAACCTAGTTGAAGTTTGAGGTGCAAAGACCGCTACTAGCACATTGCAAGACATTCACTTCAGCAGGTGCGATGACTTTAGAAAGCATTCGTATGTTTTTATGGAGTGGAAACATTTTAAGGTATGGCCTCTTTTGAAAAAGATTATGGTATGACATCATAAGATATATTTAATTATTACTTTAGAGAGTTGGAGAACTATTTCAAGGAGTTTGGGATTGATAGGCACAAAACCACTGTCTATACTCCGCAGCAAAATGGAGTTGTTGAATGCATGAACATGACTATTCTAGAGAGAGAAAGGAGTATGCTTAGTAACACCAACTTGCAATAGGAATTGTGGGAAGAAGCAATAACTACAACTTGTTATCTGTGAATCGATCACCATCAACAAAAATAGAGTGCAAGATTCCTGAAGAGGTATGGAAAGGTTACCTTTGTGATTATTCTAATCCTAAAGTTTTTTGTTGTGAAGCCTATGCTTTAATTCCGAAACATCAGCGCTCTAAATTAGATCCAAAATAAAAAAAGGCTTATCTTTGTTGAATATGGTGATGCTATTAAGGGGTATAGGTTGTGGGACCCTACTTCCCACAAGATCACCATTAACAAAGATTTAATATTTGTTGAATCATCTCTCATCAAATCAGATGTAAATGTTTAAATGAAATAGGAAGAAGTACCTAAGTATCAACAGATTCAGTTTGAAACCAGTTCAAATACAGGTGAAAGTGAACATGAACAAGTTTATGAAGATGTTCATGAAGAGTTTCCTGCAGAGGAAGACATAGTTGATGATAACAATCAACATAATGTGGATGATCCAAAAAATTCCCTAAGGAAATCTATATGGGTTAGAAATCCTCCAAGAAGGTAAGATGATTTTGTTTCATCAGTTTCTTTGAGTACTAATGATGATGAACCTTCATGCTATCAGGAAGCTGTGAAGGGTTATAACAATGATAAGTGGAAAGAAGCAACGAATGATGAAATGAAGGCATTAGAAAGGAATGCCACATGGGACCTGGTAGAACTTCCAAGAGACAGGAAAATTGTAGGTTGCAAGTGAGTCTACAAGCTGAAAAAGGATGTTGATGATAAGGTGGAAAGGTACAAAGCGGGGCTGGTTGGAAAAGGATATTCTCAAAAAAAAGGTATTGTCTTTCATGAGATTTTTTCACCACTTGTTAAATCTGTTTCAATTCTAATTGTGTTAGCATAAGTTGCATTACTTGATTTGGAGTTGGAGCAACTAGATGTTAAGACTGTTTTCTTACATGGAGATTTGGATGAAGAAATTTACATGGAACAACCTAAAGGGTTTGTTTAGAATCGTAGAAAGAAATTTGTTTACAGGATCAATAAATCATTGTATGGTCTGAGGCAGTTGCCCAGACAATGGTACAAGAAATTTGACTCTTTCATAGTGAGCCTAAATTATACAAGGAGTGAGTATGATCATTGTGTCTACTTTAAGAAATTGAATAATGGCATATTCATTATCTTAGTATTGTATGTTGATGATATGCTTTTAGCAAGAAAACACATAACTGAGATCAACAAGTTAAAGGCTCAGATGGCTAGGACGTTCGATATGAAAGATCTAGGAGAAACAAGGAAAATTTTGGGCATAGAGATATTCAGATATAGGAGGAATAGTAAGCTTTGGTTGTCACAACAAAAGTATGTTGAAAAGATACTTTTGAAGTTTGGTATGAATGATGTGAAATGAGTATCAGTCCCTTCGGCTTCCCATTTTAATATTTCTTCAAGTTTGTGTCCTTGTACAAAAGAAGAAAATAAATATATGTCTCAAATACCATATGCTAATGCAGTAGGAAGTCTAATGTATGCGATGGTTAGTACAAGGACAAAGATTTCACATGCCTTTGGGGTTGTCAGCAGGTATATGGAAAATCCAGGTAAAGAGCATTGGGCAATAATGAAATGGGTGATTCAGTATCTGAGGGGCAATAGTGATTATTTTATTAGAAGGTCAACTTGAGGGTATGTCTTTACTCTTGCAAGTGGAGCTATTAGTTGGATGTCAAAGCTACAAAACATTGTTTCTTTATCCACTACAGAAGAAGAATATGTGGTTGCTTCACATGCTTGCAACGAGGCAGTTTGGTTGAAAGGTTTGTTTAGTGAGTTTGGAAGGATGTAGGACAAAGTAAAGTTACTTTGTGATAGTCAACGTGCTATTCACTTGGCTAAGAATCCAGCCTATCAAGGTAAAAAAAAACATATACCTATCAAGTACCATTTTCTAAGACAGGTCATTGATGAAGGTGGAGTCTCTCTTGAGAAAGTGCATACAAAAGAGAACTGCACAGACATGTTCACAAAACTAGTATTGTTAGAGAAGCTATGTTGGTGCTTGGCTTCTTTAGGATTTTTGAAAAGGTGATGAACAAAAGAAGGAGTAAGGTATCAGGTTAATTGTTGTGAAGGTGGAGATTGTTAAACGGTGACAACAAATTTCCCAGGATTGGGATTTTAGATCCTATAATTCAGCATTGGTTGTAACTAAATTAGACTAAGTTGGAATTTGGTTACAAGAGCATTCAATAATCAGTTTCTAATGTACATTGATATAATTTCATGTATGCCCATAGAGGCGGTATGGGTGTGAGTGAGCTATTGTAATCTCCATGATCTGAATAATAAGACAACCGATGGCTTTGTTTGGTGGACGTAGCCCAATATTTGGGTGAACCAAGTAACTCTCCGTGTTTATAATCTGTGTGTGATTGTTGATTATCATGTGATAGTTTTGTTTCCTCATTTACAAATATAACACAAGTGTCAACTCCAAGGAATTACAGGTCTCACTGGACTCAACAATCCACCATTCAAATGTTTTAACCATATAATAAATTTTTTACTTTCAATTACTTTATCTCTCTTTGAGGTGGATATTGCATCTTCCTCATATTAAAATGTTTCCCTTAAATTAGATATTGAAATATTAAATTTCTCTCTCCATATAAAATTGATATATAATTATTTTACTTAAAAGTTAATATTGAAATATTTTATGTATAACCTACATTAAAATATTCTTCATTATCCCAAGTGCATTGAATTTATTGTTTTCACATGCAATTTCTATAACTTTATTTTTTTTATTTTTTTTATTAACGATACTCTTTACAATTTGTATTAATGTTACTCCAGTTATCACTTGATTTTATTGTTAATGGTATTCCAATGCCCTATTCATTTCTTTTTGACTATTTTGCAGCCTTCTATTATCACTTGATTGTATGATTCTATTGTTAATGTTACTCCACTTATCACTTGATTTTATTGTTCGAGTGCCCTATTCATTTCTTTTTTACTAATTTGGCCTTCTATCTTATATCGCCAAATTCAAATCTCACCCAAATGGCTTAGACGTTACAAGTGTTAAGCAATCTACATGAACACAACGCTTATCTTTGTTCCCTCCTTGTGGATCATATATTGGCTGAAGGAACACGTAGTGTACAAAATGGAGTCATCGCTGAGTTCTGAGTTCTGGCAACTTATAAGCAAGTCCATTTAAGATTTAACGAATGCTAGGACAATGTGGTGTTTAGTTTTTAGTAAAAGTAAAAAATGTTGGGATAATTAGTTTTAATAAAAATGGAAAAACATTTTCAAAAAACGTCATAAATTTTGTTTTGAATATTTCATGTATAGAGTATGTTTAATGGTTAAGAATATGTGTTTCTTTCTAGAGGTTACAAGCTCAAATCCAGAAGAAGTAGGGTAGAGGGGATTCCTTGTCCCACAAACAAAAAAATCTCTCACACAAAGACTTTGTTTTTTCACATGCCCTCAGCATCCTTCATGCTCGAATTGCTCCATTTCAGTCTGTGGTGGAAGTACGCGTGGGATCCTTACCATGTTGAATTCCAACCCTATTATAACACATTTGTAATTTCTAAAAAAACATTTATATATTAACGCAAGATTTTATTTCAATAATATTATGCAGAGAATATAGTAACCGAAATCAAACTCAAATCAATCAAACAAATGGAAAGTAACATTACCATTATGAAAATTCTAGAAGCCACTTCGAAGATTGTATGAACCATTTGAAAATATCCATATTTTCCATTATTCAAAGTTCATTCTCTCTATGATTTAAAATATGTAGATTTCCTTGCTAAAATTTATTTATTTTGACATCGATTCTTTAATTTATAGTAAACCATTGCCATAGACTTTATGGTAATCCATTTTTTAATTTATGGTAATTCACTTAATTTCAATTAATTTGACTTTGGGTCTACAACTTTTGTGCCAAATTCAAATCACACATTAGACTTTTAAAGTGTGTTGGGTAATTTATCCTGAACCTAACCTGTGTTTCTCTCCCATTTGAATTTGGCACCTTCAAGAACATTCTCGTAAACTTCATTTCATTGGTACATATGAAGTATTTGAATTACCGTACAATTGGATAGTACATGTCTTACATTCAATTTTGTCTCGGCGTTGGTCTGATAACATCTCAATGGTAGTAGCTGTCTAACTTTCCCACAGTCAGTATTCAATGGGAGAACATAAAACTATTGACTGCATATACTTTGATTGAATACCAGCTATTGTACGCCTCTCCATTCAATTTTGCAACGGGATATTTTTAGGTACTGTCTAGTTTGGAGCTGTTTAATTATTCTTTTTTCGGATTGTCTCAGGGTGATATATTCAGTTGATATATGTAGTCATTTTAATCAAACGTTTAAAGAATTAAAAAAAAAAAAAAACTAAAAATATATAGTTATGATATATATGAAACAGAATTGAATAAATTTATGCTTATACTTGAAATTTTAAATTTTCAATCATGTAACTCAATTTAAAATTGAAAAAAATTGTTTAAAATATATAATCAAACCATACACAAGTAAGATCATAATAAAACTCTACTCATACTGGTTGAAATTCTATCAGGAAAAACCTTTTACAACCCTATTAACTTAGGGTGACTGGCTGGGCAAGCAAGATTGCCCAAGTTTTAGTATTGAATAGTTACCCTATTAACATAGGATGACTGGCTGGGCAGGCAAGATTGTCCAAGTTTTAGTATTGAAAAGGAATAGTTTAAATGTTATGTTTATCTTTAGTAATTATCAACGAAATTAGACAATACAATTGTAGGCTAAATCTCAGTATTGCATTTTTGAATACCTAAATGCATTTTTGACACTGCGTTATTTCTATCCTCTGATTTTAATCGATGAGAAAAGGCACGCTTGGTTTCATTTATTCAAAGTCACCGGTGATAAAGACTTTTAATGGCGAAGTCAAGCAAGCTCTCTTACTTTTCCCATAGTCAATCAAGCGAATGGGAAATTTAAAACAGAAAACGCGGTGAAGACCAGAAAAGAAATTTGACCACGCATATTCTGAATGAATATCTCTACTGCAATACTATTAAGGCCCTTGTAGCAAAAGTTCAATAGAAAATCACCGTCAATAAATCACGTCAAAGTCTCTTATTGAAATCACCGTCAATAAATGATTTCAAAGTCTCTGATTGAAATCACCGTCAATAAATCTTGACCGTAAGTACCAAGAAAATTCTTATATAGCGCTGGACTTTTCGTTGGTAACTGGAATTTGTTATTTATCTCTACATTCGTATTTATTCGTTTAAATGTTCTATGTTTTGGCTCTTTTCCTGAGATTTTTTCATATCTTTGGATTCCTGTGAAAAAAACTAAAACATATAACAGTTAGACAATGCCTTTTAATTTTTATTAGAGCCAGACTTAACTGATGACATTAAAGGTAGATCCTGTAGAGTATTTTACTTGATTTAAGTACTACTTGCAATGTCCTTAGACTATATTGATTCAATTTAATACTTGGTCTGATTTAACTAAAAATGTAACATTTAAGGATAACTTGGTTAGATTTATCTTCACTCTATCATCACTTCAAATCTTTCCTCAATTTTATTCTCTAAAAAAAGTTTTTTACCTTAAGAGATTTGATAGATTCAAAGTTAAGATGGATCTAAGTTGGTTCTTAAGATATATACATATATGTGTGTGCATGCACCATGTGTCAACTCGCACCATTCAAATGTTTTAACCATATAAGATTTTTTTTACTTTCAATTACTTTATCTTTCTTTGAGGTAGATATTGAAATATTTTATTGATGATGATGATGATGATGATGATGATTAACATCCACTAAGACCTAATTGGTCTATCTGACCTTAAGAGGGTAAGTGATTACTTGTGACCTTAAGAGGATAAGTGATTACTTGTGATTCTTTAGAATTTTGTTTCTGTGCTCGAAAATCATTAAGAGAAGCTTTCCAAGATCACCATACTTTTGTTGAGTTAAGAGGTTAGGAAGGTTGGTAGTGTGATCAATATTTTGAAAATGAGATCTA
>SNQJ01S0001990.1:537904-550043 GCA_010110895.2 Picea sitchensis | reverse complement strand
AGGTTGGTAGTGTGATCAATATTTTGAAAATGAGATCTAATATGGGTATAGGCTGGACAATCTAAGAGAAAGTGTTTTTCATCTTCAACCTTCTTAGTGTCACAAAGGTGACACACTCTTTCATTCCATGGCATTTTAGGAATTTACCAACCCCGAGTTTCACTATGGAGCTCGTGAGAATTTATTCTTATCTTAGCAATGCTTATTTTTTTCTTTACACTTGGCAAAACTTATAGATAATTTTGATCTTCTAGATTAGGGTTGATTACATCTTTATAATCCCTTAATTTTTTTTTTCCTCTATTTTTTCCTTTAATTTTGATTTCACGTTTTTTTTAATAGTATCTTTATTCTGCAAAATGGTTTCTTCCATGATTCTCCAATAGTTTAGCCAAGACCGGGTGTCTTTATGCCATCCTCGCTTGAGTCGATGGTGGTTATGACTTGATTTTGAAGAAATTTTAGGTAGCCTATTGTCTTCCATGTTGTTTAAATTGTTCTTATACATTAGGTATCTAGTCGTAGCCATGCTTTCAATGGGGGAGATGCTTGTTTCTACGAGGAGGATGGGATAGAGCATATTTCCTTTAATTTTGAGATTATAGGTTACAAAATTCTTTTGTATTTGCTCTATCTTTCTTCAAGATTCACAAGAGATACTACAGCCCCAAACTTCACATCCATAAAGAATAATAGGTGTAACAAGAGTCTCAAAGAGGAGTTTCTTCTTATCCCAACTCCAAAGATCAGTTGATTTACAATTGTTTTCAAGCCCATAATAAACTTTTCATCCCCCAATAATCCTTTTCTCAATGCTATAATTCCAATTGAGCTTGTGGTAAATATCAATTCCAAGATATTTGTGTGAAGTCACTTCCTCCAAGTTGTTGTTGTCATATACAAAGGTATCATAAGGGATCTTATTGAATTTAATAATCATGACCTTAGTCTTATCAGTATTAACAGTCATACCCATATTGGAGCAAAAATCCTTGAGGATTCTTAGTTGGTTTTCAAGATCATGGGAACTCCTTGCCATAAGAACGATATCATTGGCATAAAGAAGAAGATTGATGCTATACCAGTGAGAGTAGGGCCGACACCACCTTCTTTTTCCAAGCATTCTTCTGACCTATCAATGTATATGCCAAAAATGGTAGGGGACAAGGGACAACCTTGTTTGACTCTGATATTGAAGTTAATATCTTTTGACCAGCCCTCATTGTTTTTAAACTTAGCAATAACATTCTCATACATCCTTATTGCAGTAGCCATCAACTCAAAAGGTACTTTTATCTCTTCCAACCTATTCCAAAGGTTTTTCCTAGAAATCTTGTCAAAAGCTTTTATAAAGTCAACAAAACAACAAAAAATATTGATTTTAGTATTGTGAAACTCCTCTGCAATGATCCTAAAAGTAATAAGATTGAAATAAAAAAAAAAAAAATTATTAATATTTTTTTAATGTTTCACTTAAATTAAATATTGGAATATTAAATTTCTATTTGGATATAAAATTATTTTAATTGAAAGTAGTTATTAAATTTTTTTATATATAATCTACGATGAAATATTTTCCATTATCCCAAATGCATTGAATTTATTGTTTTTCCATACAATTTCTATAACTTTATTTTATTATTTATTAATGATGCTCTTTACAATTTTTATCACTTGAATTTTTATTTTATATGGTTAATGTTACTCCACTTATTACTTGATTTTATGGTTAATGGTACTCCACTGCGCTATTCTTTTATTTTTGACTAATTCGGCCTCTTATCTTACATCATTTCAGCGCCAAATTCAAATCTCACCCGTGAACACAACGCTTATCTTTGTTCCCTCCTGGCTGAAGGAACACGTAGTGTACAAAATGGTGTCGTGGCTGAGTTTTGGCAACTTATTTTGATCAGTATTTCAAGTAAGCAAGTCCATTTAAGATTTAACGAATTTTAGGACAATGTGGTGTCTAGTAAATAATCTAAAACTAGCACAGTCACAATTATGTGACTGATTAACGCCGAAAGGCATATTTATTTTACTTTATACATACGTGTTCACTCTTATGGGCGTAGTTTCTTGAGCCGTCGTGAAGAACGCAGTTGAGCTGTCGTTGAGCCATCGTGAAGAATATGAAACGGGCATCATATTACTACGCAGAGACACTTGGCATCGTGAACCATCGTTGAGCTACGCGCATCATGAGCCGTCGTTGAGTTACAGAGACACTTGGCATCATATATCACTACGCTCTGCTTAATATAAAACACGTGGATCGTTAATGCTGAAACGTTTGAGGAAAACGTAGGAACAGGTGAGGAAATTCGTGGTTAATAATTCAAATGTGGTAATGTTAAACGTTAATCATTTAAACGTGGCAATCATATAGTGTTATAGTAATTTCTTAATATGATTAGGTAAATGTTAAAAAGTAAACAGGTTAACGGATGCATTCAAAAATACAAGAAGATTATGAAGACTAAATCACATTCATTGATTTGGGAGGACGACTAAGAATATTCCAGCATCTTTAATTGTTAGCCATCAGATTAGAATTTTAGATTAAAAGATGATTAATTGTGCCCATTGTCAATAGGTATACACCTTTCGGTGTAAATATAATATGAAATAAAGAGTGTGAAAATGATATGCAATTGAATAGAGGATTCAATTATGAAT
Source organism: Picea sitchensis (assembly GCA_010110895.2). Taxonomy (NCBI): domain Eukaryota; kingdom Viridiplantae; phylum Streptophyta; class Pinopsida; order Pinales; family Pinaceae; genus Picea; species Picea sitchensis. Next base: position 547,361 of record SNQJ01S0001990.1, on the reverse strand, counting down.
CCATTGACACCAACATTTCCACCTAAGCTGCTAGAGATGAAGAGGTTTATCCTCCAAGTTTCTTGCAGAAACGGGTCAAAATTTCTATTTTTCTAGTCCAAAATCAATATTTATAGCTTGAAAAAAGGTCAATTTAAATCTTGATCAAATACTTAAATGAAAATTTCATAATATCTTAATCAATGTCTTCTTAGGTTAACATAAAACACTCAATCAATGTATTGCAACAAAAATGTTTGATCTAGAAACTACCTTGATTGGGGAAATTTGTTGTAAGTAAAAAAACAAAAAAGTTAATGGATTCCACATATTAAAAAAAATAGTTATGAAAGGGGTAATATGGTTATTTTTTCATCGTGAAAAAAGAAAACAAGAAATTTGTGTCAATATAATATTAATCCACATTTTAATCAAAGATCAAGGTGGGGAATACAAGAAACGAGATAAGGAAATATGATTTCCAATGGGTTGATGAAGATGAAGTGTGAGACAAAGTTAGAGAGAGGATGAGACAAAGATGAGAAAAGTAGGAAGAAAATTTAGGTCAACCAATTTCCCAACCTTGAGTCTTACATAATTTCAACCACATTACCCTAATACATATTATGCCCATAGATTTAATTTATAATATGGTTGATTATTTATATTATTTTTTATACGTAACACATGTGCGCACAAAATTGATTGAACTATGAAAGGATAAAATCAACTTAGCCACTACATGACCCTCTCCCCTTTCGGGTTTAAATAATAACTAGATTCAGTGGTTTAGAAAGGGGTGGAAACTTTTTAGAATGTTTAGATGAAAATATAAGAGAATAAATTGGAGACCTGAGCCATGATCGAATACTTAAAGAGAATGTTTGTAACTTATTTTTGAGCAAAAAAATAGTTATTATACAAGCTCAAATCCTACATGGATTGATAAAAAAAAACTTAAAATAGGAAATAAAGATGTTGGGTTTTTAAGGTGATAAATAACACCAACACACATGAGAATGTATCATAAAATGTCTCAAAATAATTATCTTCATTGGAAAAACAAAAAAAACATGATAATCGAGTTACTTGTAGGACAATTACAACCATTATTGTGGCCCCAAGGAGTCGAAGAAGTCAAATAGTGACAATGATGTCAAAATTATTCCATGTTTCAAGAAAAAAATTATAAATGAATACTAAATTTTTGGGTCCATATAGATGAAAATGGTCAAGTTGCTTCTTCGAATATTATTTGTATGTATCCCCGTTAAATTTCCATAATGCATTAGAGAGAATATTGTAGAGTTTTTTTAAACTTATTCTCGTTCTATATCGAATCAAAAGTGTGGTGGAACTTATCCAAAGGCACGTATGATGAGCATTGTGAGCATGTTATGGAAGTGATGTAAGTTGAACCATTTAAGGAATTTCAAGAGAACAATCTTGGTGTCAAAATCATAAATAGCATATTTGTTAAATTGAAACCATGGTATATTAAACCCAACATAATCCAGGATACTTGTTGTTATCAATATTGCCATGTCCCCATAGTGTGCCTAGCCAAATCTTGTGATCATGCACCACTAGAGGGCATGCAACACGACAATGTTTCTGACTTAGTTGCTTGGAAACACCAAGGATACTCTGTCTGAACTACGCCTCTTCACCTAGAGCACACCCATGCTCTATTCTAGGATACCAACAAGTCACACTCCTACTCTAGTGAAAATATTTTATACTTACAAATTTTTTAACAAATTAACACTTAGTGATATTTAAGCATACATCCATGAACATGACAATCCAAGAGAAAAAAAATGGAACAAATGAAATATATACAAAAAAATAGTGTGGGCAGCATGAACTGTGCCTAACAATGGGATAAGTCTTTGTTATTGCAAAAAAATTACAATGTGAGCACTATTAGATTAGTTTACAACTTTTGTGGAGTTAAACTACTCGCCTCACCTCACCAAGGAACTCATACATAGATTCATCACCAATAATCTTTGTCACAAATTTCTCCACAAGCTCCTGCGATGCACCTTCGATGTTCCCTAAACTGCAAACTTGTTCTCTCTCAGTTTCCATAGAATTCACAAATTTTAGTTTTCCTCACACTTGCCTCCAATAGACTTGCATTTCCATAATTCCCAAAAATTATCCTAAGAGAGTTTATTCCAATGCTTTTTGTTGAATCCCTCTCAAGGAAGCACAAGTCCTCCCATGTGGAGTGACTTGTCTCCTTAAGGGAGATCTCCCTCTTCCTCTAATCTTGCCTCAAATAATAGAGATTTTCTTTCTCTCTTAAAATTTTTCTTCTTAGTTGTGTACCCTTGCTTCTTTATAGGTTTCAATCCTTTCCAAGCATTACATATATTTTCACATGGGTGAGTCGACCCATAGTGAGGAAACCTGCCCCTCACCGAGCGAGCTGCTCCCACCAGGACCTTCTCGACTCACGGGCCCGAAGAGTCAAAGTACTCTTCCTCCCTACTCGGGAGTCCACTACCCACAGTAGGCTCCTTCAGATGACTCCCTCTTCGGAAATCGGGATATCGCAACTCGGGAGTTCGCGGTTCACGTGAACACAATTGACATACAAAACAAAACCCCGATCCCTGATGGTCAACGGTCAACAACTTCTATTCGGGAATTTCCCCATCGGGAAATCGGAGTATGCGATGTCACGAACCATTGACACCACAAAGTCCCGAACCCCGAACTCCGATAGCACGTGCAGACTTGGACCTCCCACCTTCGAACTCCGGTATATTGCCACCTGTCTCCCACTCTGTCTTGGGGACCCACCTTGCCACGTCCTCTTCGGGATTTCGCGGATCGCGGATCCACGATACAAAGTTTTCTTGTGGACGAAAACCCCGAAACGTCGAACCCCGATATCCGGGATCTGATGCCACATGTCCCTCCGATGATTGACGGCTCCTGTTGGTTCGGGAAATCGCCGGTCGCGATTTAAAAGAGTATGAGACTCTTGCCTCTGGAAACGCCGAATGCCGAATCCCGATCCTCAGGGATCCTGCGCCACGTGTCTCTTCTCCGGTCAACGACTCAGATTTGATTCAGTGAATCGTGACTCGGGATTTCACGAGGTGTAAAACTCTCGTCCTACCAATCCCCGAATGCCGAAACCCCGAGGTCCGACTTCAAGGGATCCTTTGACGCGTGTCCCACAAATCGACGGCTCCCGTTGATTCAAGAAATCGCTATTTGCGATTCCAAAAGGTATGAACCTCACATTTCGACAAAAGTCGAATGTCGAATCCCGATATTCCGGGATCTCGTGCCACCTGTCCCGTGGAATCAACGGTTCTGATCAATTCGGGAAATCGGCACTCGCGATTTCAACAAGCACGAGACTCTTACTTCGCCAAATGTCGAAGCTCGATATGCCGATACGCGATGGCTCTTGGTTCCTCCTGCACCTCTAGTTAACTCCTGCGCAGCTTCTCCATGATCGAACGGTTAACGGGACTTCGCGATTTTGCTCCGCGAACCTCGATCGTTGATCTTCCTCTTGAGAATTCTCCCTGCTCCCAAATCTCGATTCTGTTCACGCTCCTCCTGGGTCTGTTCCCAAAGTCTCCCCCACGGAACTACCCCTCCTGAGCTTCCTTCCTGTAGCTTCGACCTCTACAGAAACTCAGTTCTTTTTCTCTTTCTCCTGCAGATGGAGAATACAATACCTTCGAGGCTCGCCTGCTCTAGAAACCACGGTGCTATCTCTCCTGAGCTTTGTGTAAGTACTCAGATCCCTCAGGGATTTTGTTCTTCCTTCTCCCTCATATGGAGAATCTCAACGCCTTCCTGGCCGTCTCCCAACTCAAGCAACCTATTGCTGAGTACTCTGGGTATCCAGTAACCCAGTAAAAGCTCCCTCAGTGGATGCTTCCTTCAGGTAATAGAACTCAAGGAGTTCTTTTCTCCTGTGCCATATGCACACTTACTCAACACCCTCCTGGCGGAATCTCTTCTCCCACAGAACATTCAGTAGTTCTGGGTTCCTATGCACCTTTTGCACTTGCTCAATGCCCTCCTGCCAGAGCCTCTCAGAATCCTCAGTGATTCTGGTCTTCGCTTAAGAACTCACAGCAGAGTTCTTTCTCTCTGTACACTCCTGTACATACGCTCGATACCTTCTTGGTAGAGCTCCTACAGAACTCCCAGTAAAGGTTCTGTCCACAACAGTGTCTCAGCTACACTGCCTTGACTATTTAGGTGTTCAGCAACCCCAAAAGTCCTCCTTCGGTATGAGTTGTTGACTTCAACGCTTGTGCTCTCAGCATGTCTTTGTCTGACTCCTTCGAGATCAGAAGTGCCTCCCCAGTGCACTGATATTCAGAGTCTCAACACTCTGTCATGCCTCATGGCATGAAACCCCAAAGACCTCTCAAACCTGAAATCAAACCAAACCCCTGCAAAGGCATAATAACAATACACAATTGCACCATATATTGAACATACACATACAGACATGCATATAATGACAGACTGGTGCAGAAAAAACTGCTCTGTATTAATAATGGCAAATGCCTGTATATTTTACAAGATGTTCCTGAGCTCTCCCCAGCTCTACATGCATTTTATCTACATGTACTACTCTCTTTCTCAAAATGAGATCTCCCTATCTCTTTTACCTGAGGTGCTCTCATCGCTTCCCTCCAGGTACACCTACCCTATTCAATTACAATGAATGGGGCTGTCTAGTCTAAAATCGGACCTAGATCTCAGTCAATCTATAATAAAGTCCGATCCTATCTAATGCCTGCGCAAAGGCATGGCTTTCCTGGCTCAACAGCCTAAGCACATTAAATTACATTCAATACAAATTCAAAATGAGGCTGCGCCTCCTTTTCAGCACATGAATGAGTGTGCGCTGACGTGGTTGACTGGTTGGCATGGAGAGATGCTCCTGCATCATACTCCACAGCTGCAAAAATCATGAGCTCCTGCTCATGAGCTTCCCCTGTAGCTTGTTGGAGTCCACCTGGGTCCCAAACAAGTCTTTGGAGCTTTTCACTTGCTCCATTCTGCTGTTGTTGCTTCCGCTGCGCTGCTGCTGCTGTCTTTCCACCCAGCTTCTCTTCGCTAGTAATCTACGCTGACCTCATCATCAGCCTTCTGATGTACTCTATCTCCCGGTCCAGCTGTTCCTGTGGCTGGTTTAGGGTTTGTAGTCTCCTCAGCTGCAAAAGATTTTGGCCATTTGACAGATCATCACGATCTCCCATGCCATCTTCTTCATCTGTCTCCAACCTCACATGTTCGATGTGCATGCCCTGCACTTTCACCCTGTTTTCTAGGGCTTCAATCTGCTCCCACAGCTCAGTGAGACATATGTTGTCTGGGTCTCCTTCTGCTTCTGCAACCTCCCATGTTGCATTGGTTTCAACTTCATGGCTGAAAATGCTGAGCCATTCCTCAGAATGCTCTTCTTCCTTTTCAGCTTCTTCAGCTATCAGCTTCAATGCTGCAGCTCTCTCAGTTTTCTGGCTGAATTCATTGAGACATTCCTCGAAATGCTCATTCTCTTTACCTTCTGCTGCAAACTCCCCTATTGCAATATTTTCAGCTACAATGCTGAATATGTCGAGCCATTCCTTAGAATGCTCATCTTCTTCTTTTACTTTTGCTGCGGTTAGCCTCAGTGCTACAGCTCTTTCAGCTTGCTGGCTGAAATCATTGAGTTGTTCCTCAGAACACTCATTCTTCTCTTCATCCGCTTGGGAAGTCTCAGATACTTGCTCCAATTATTCTTCTTCTACAGTCATCTCCAACTGTGGCTGCTCTGCTGTTGCTAACCGTACAACAGAATTTTCTTCCTCCCCCTGGGCAAATGGTAGGAATATTTCAATTCCCCCAATCATCAGTATATCATCCTGATGTTCCTCCTCTCCTGTCAGCTTCATCTGTTGATCTTCTTGCGAGCTTATATGCTTTGTCAGCTCTCCTGGCTGAGTCTGAATTTTCAAATCATCCCTGCCCATCTGGCCATATGGGATGCTTTCACTGTTGCTTCCCTGGCAGATTATGAGATCAACCGATCCCATCAGCAACCTTTGCTGAATTGAACTCTCCCTTGAGTCCAAGAGACTCTTAGACAGTCTCAATTTTTCATCCCTGCCCTCCAGGCAGCTTAGTACGCTTCTGTTTCCCTCTTGGCAGTCTTCAATGCTTTCACTGCCCTCCTAGCAGTCTTCGAGACCTCGCAGAGATCTCTGATCAACGCCCAGTTGGCCGTTTGAAATTCCTTGGCTGTCCTCACGACAGTCTTTGAGATCCTTAATTGATCCCAATTCGTTGCCCTCCTGGCAAACTGGAATTTCTTCCTTTCTTCCCGACCGACAGTATTTGAAACCATCAGCTGATTCCAATTTATTCCAATCATCATCATCATCATCATCATCGCCATCAAGACTTTGTCCTGTCTCTGGCCAACAGTAACAAATCATGTCTTCTTCTGTGGCCCTGAGGTTCTCAGCATACCTTAGCCATATTTTCAACAGCCTACGTTGTCTTATGACCATCAGATGCTTGACTGGCCACTTCGCTTTTGCCTTCTCCATTGGCAATTCGCGCAGTCGTCTCCTCCTCCTATCCTGCCGCATCCGCAGTTCCATCTTCTCTATGTCTGCTTTTAATTCATAGAGCTTTCTAGTCTCTTCTGCTTCCTCTGCAAGCTTTTCTGCCTTGCTTTTCTTCCTATGGCCTTCAGTAGCCATTTTGCTGTGTCTATCTGTTCTCTCGACAGACCTGCTGCTGTCACTCCAGCAATCCTGAGTGCTTAGCTTCCTTCTACAGTCTCCCTCTGACTGTCTACGGGCTGCTACCTTCGGCAAGAAAGTCCCCACAGAGTTCTCAGCAACCCTGTCTTCCTTCACCTGCAATATACAAATGAAATCCGGCTCTGATCCCACTTGATGCAAGTCGTGAGTATCAGATTACTTTCCTTTCTCCTTCCCTTCTCTCGCCTGAAATATACAGACAAGACTTCAGGGCTCTGATACCACCTGAGGCAACCTGCCCCTCACCGAGCGAGCTGCTCCCACCAGGACCTTCTCGACTCACGGGCCCGAAGAGTCAAAGTACTCTTCCTCCCTACTCGGGAGTCCACTACCCATAGTAGGCTCCTTCAGATGACTCCCTCTTCCGAAATCGGGATATCGCAACTCGGGAGTTCGCGGTTCATGCGAACACAATTCACATACAAAACAAAACCCCGATCCCCGATGGTCAACGGTCAACAACTTCTATTCGAGAATTTCCCCATCAGGAAATCAGAGTATGCGATGTCACGAACCCTTGACACCACAAAGTCTCGAACCCCGAACTCCGATAGCACGTGCAGACTTGGACCTCCCACCTTCGAACTCCGGTATAAACCCACCTGTCTCCCACTCTGTCTTGGGGACCCACCTTGCCACGTCCTCTTCGGGATTTCGCGGATCGCGGATCAACGATACAAAGTTTTCTTGTGGACGAAAACCCCGAAACGTCTAACCCCGATATCCGGGATCTGATGCTACGTGTCCCTCCGATGATTGACGGCTCCTGTTGGTTCGGGAAATCGCCGGTCGTGATTTCAAAGAGTATGAGACTCTTGCCTCTGGAAACGCCGAATGCCGAATCCCGATCCTCAGGGATCCTGTGCCACGTGTCTCTTCTCCGGTCAACGGCTCAGATTTGATTCGGTGAATCGTGACTCGGGATTTCACGAGGTGTAAAACTCTCGTCCTACCAATCCCCGAATGCCGAAACCCCGAGGTCTGACTTCAAGGGATACTTTGACGCATGTCCCACAAATCGACGGCTCCCGTTGATTCGGGAAATCGTTATTCGCGATTCCAAAAGGTATGAACCTCACATTTCGACAAAAGTCGAATGCCGAATCCCGATCTTCCGGGATCTCGTGCCACCTGTCCCGTGGAATCAATGGTTCTGATCAATTCGGGAAATCAGCACTCGCGATTTCAACAAGCATGAGACTCTTACTTCGCCAAATGCCGAAGCTCGATATGTCGATACGCGATGGCTCTTGGTTCCTCCTGCACCTCTGGTTAACTCCTGCGCAGCTTCTCCATGATCGAACGGTTAACGGGACTTCGCGATTTTGCTCCGCGAACCTCGACCGTTGATCTTCCTCTTGAGAATTCTCCCTGCTCCCAAATCTCGATTCTGTTCACGCTCCTCCTGGGTATGTTCCCAAAGTCTCCCCCACGAAACTACCCCTCCTGAGCTTCCTTCCTGTAGCTTCGACCTCTACAGAAACTCAGTTATTTTTCTCTTTCTCCTGCAGATGGAGAATACAATACCTTCGAGGCTCGCCTGCTCTAGCAACCACGGTGCTATCTCTCTTGAGCTTTGTGTAAGTACTCAGATCCCTCGGGGATTTTGTTCTTCCTTCTCCCTCAGATGGAGAATCTCAACGCCTTCCTGGCCGTCTCCCAACTCAAGAAACCTATTGCTGAGTACTCTGGGTATCCAGTAACCCAGTAAAATCTCCCTCAGTGGATGCTTCCTTCAGGTAATAGAACTCAAGGAGTTCTTTTCTCCTATGCCATCTGCACACTTACTCAACACCCTCCTGGCGGAATCTCTTCTCCCACAGAACATTCAGTAGTTCTGGGTTCCTATGCACCTTTTTCACTTGCTCAATGCCCTCCTGCTAGAGCCTCTCAGAATCCTCAGTGAATCTGGTCTTCGCTTAAGAACTCACAGCAGAGTTCTTTCTCTCCGTACACTCCTGTACATACGCTCGATACCTTCTTGGTAGAGCTCCTACAGAACTCCCAGTAAAGGTTCTGTCCACAACAGTGTCTCAGCTACACTGCCTTGACTATTTAGGTGTTCAGCAACCCCAAAAGTCCTCCTTCGGTATGAGTTGTTGACTTCAACGCTTGTGCTCTCAGCATGTCTTTGTCTGACTCCTTCGAGTTCAGAAGTTCCTCCCCAGTGCACTGATATTCAGAGTCTCAGCACTTTGTCACGCCTCATGGCATGAAACCCCAAAGACCTCTCAAACCTGAAATCAAACCAAACCCCTGCAAAGGCATAATAACAATACACAATTGCACCATATATTGAACATACACATACAGACATGCATATAATGACAGACTGGTGCAGGAAAAACTGCTCTGTATTAATAATGGCAAATGCCTGTATATTTTACAAGATGTTCCTGAGCTCTCCCCATCTCTACATGCATTTTATCTACATGTACTACTCTCTTTCTCAAAATGAGATCTCCCTATCTCTTTTACCTGAGGTTCTCTCAGCGCTTCCCTCCAGGTACACCTACCCAATTCAATTACAATGAATGGGGCTATCTAGTCTAAAATCGGACCTAGATCTCAGTCAATCTATAATAAAGGCCGATCCTATCTAATGCCTGCGCAAAGGCATGGCTTTCCTGGCTCAACAGCCTAAGCACATTAAATTACATTCAATACAA
>SNQJ01S0001990.1:512946-536172 GCA_010110895.2 Picea sitchensis | reverse complement strand
TCCTCCTATCCTGCCGCATCCGCAGTTCCATCTTCTCTATGTCTGCTTTTAATTCATAGAGCTTTCTAGTCTCTTATGCTTCCTCTGCAAGCTTTTCTGCCTTGCTTTTCTTCTTACGGCCTTCAGTAGCCATTTTGTTGTGTCTATCTGTTCTCTCGACAGACCTGTTGCTGTCACTCCAGCAATCTTGAGTGCTTAGCTTCCTTCTACAGTCTCCCTCTGACTGTCTACGGGCTGCTACCTTCGGCAAGAAAGTCCCCACAGAGTTCTCAGCAACCCTGTCTTCCTTCACCTGCAATATACAGATGAAATCCGACTCTGATACCACTTGATGCAAGTCGTGAGTATCAGAGTACTTTCCTTTCTCCTTCCCTTCTCTCGCCTGAAATATACAGACAAGACTTCAGGGCTATGATACCACCTGAGGCAACCTGCCCCTCACCGAGCGATCTGCTCCCACCAGGACCTTCTCGACTCACGGGCCCGAAGAGTCAAAGTACTCTTCCTCCCTACTCGGGAGTCCACTACCCACAGTAGGCTCCTTCAGATGACTCCCTCTTCGGAAATCGAGATATCACAACTCGGGAGTTCGCGGTTCACGCGAACACAATTCACATACAAAACAAAACCCCGATCCCCGATGGTCAACGGTCAACAACTTCTATTCAGGAATTTCCCCATCCAGAAATCGAAGTATGCGATGTCATGAACCCTTGACACCACAAAGTCCCGAACCCCGAACTCCGATAGCACGTGCAGACTTGGACCTCCCACCTTCGAACTCCGGTATATTGCCACCTGTCTCCCACTCTGTCTTGGGGACCCACCTTGCCACGTCCTCTTCGGGATTTCGCGGATCGCGGATCCACGATACAAAGTTTTCTTGTGGACGAAAACCCCAAAACGTCGAACCCCGATATCCGGGATCTGATGCCACGTGTCCCTCCGATGATTGACGGCTCCTGTTGGTTCGGGAAATCGCTGGTCACGATTTCAAAGAGTATGAGACTCTTGTCTCTGGAAACGCTGAATGCCGAATCTCGATCCTCAGGGATCCTGCGCCACGTGTCTCTTCTCCGGTCAACGGCTCAGATTTGATTCGGTGAATCGTGACTCGGGATTTCACGAGGTGTAAAACTCTCGTCCTACCAATCCCCGAATGCCGAAACCCCGAGGTCCGACTTCAAGGGATCCTTTGACGCGTGTCCCACAAATCAACGACTCCCGTTGATTCGGGAAATCGCTATTGGCGATTCCAAAAGGTATGAACCTCACATTTCGACAAAAGTCGAATGTCGAATCCCGATCTTCCGGGATCTCGTGCCACCTGTCTCGTGGAATCAACGGTTCTGATCAATTCGGGAAATCGGCGCTCGCGATTTCAACAATCACGAGAATCTTACTTTGCCAAATGCCGAAGCTCGATATGCCGATACGTGATGGCTCTTGGTTCCTCCTGCACCTCTGGTTAACTCCTACGCAGCTTCTCCATGATCGAACGGTTAACGGGACTTCGCGATTTTGCTCCGCGAACCTCGACCGTTGATCTTCCTCTTGAGAATTCTCCCTGCTCCCAAATCTCGATTTTGTTCACGCTCCTCCTGGGTCTGTTCCCAAAGTCTCCCCCACGTAACTACCCCTCCTGAGCTTCCTTCCTGTAGCTTCGACCTCTACATAAACTCAGTTCTTTTTCTCTTTCTCCTGCATATGGAGAATACAATACCTTCGAGGCTCGCCTGCTCTAGCAACCACGGTGCTATCTCTCCTGAGCTTTGTGTAAGTACTCAGATCCCTCAGGGATTTTGTTCTTCCTTCTCCCTCAGATGGAGAATCTCAACGCCTTCCTGGTCGTCTCCCAACTCAAGCAACCTATTGCTGAGTACTCTGGGTATCCAGTAACCCAGTAAAAGCTCCCTCAGTGGATGCTTCCTTCAGGTAATAGAACTCAAGGAGTTCTTTTCTCCTGTGCCATCTGCACACTTACTCAACACCCTCCTGGCGGAATCTCTTCTCCCACAGAACATTCAGTAGTTCTGGGTTCCTATGCACCTTTTGCACTTGCTCAATGCCCTCCTGCCAGAGCCTCTCAGAATCCTCAGTGATTCTAGTCTTCGCTTAAGAACTCACAGCAGAGTGCTTTATCTCTGTACACTCCTGTACATACGCTCGATACCTTCTTGGTAGAGCTCCTACAGAACTCCTAGTAAAGGTTCTGTCCACAACAGTGTCTCAGCTACACTGCCTTGACTATTTAGGTGTTCAGCAACCCCAAAAGTCCTCCTTCGGTATGAGTTGTTGACTTCAACACTTGTGCTCTCAGCATGTCTTTGTCTGACTCCTTCGAGTTCATAAGTGCCTCCCTAGTGCACTGATATTCAGAGTCTCAGCACTCTGTCACGCCTCATGGCATGAAACCCCAAAGACCTCTCAAACCTGAAATCAAACCAAACCCCTGCAAAGGCATAATAAAAATACACAATTGCACCATATATTGAACATACACATACAGACATGCATATAATGACAGACTGGTGCAGGAAAAACTGCTATGTATTAATAATGGCAAATGCCTGTATATTTTACAAGATGTTCCTGAGCTCTCCCCAGCTCTACATGTACTACTCTCTTTCTCAAAATGAGATCTCCCTATCTCTTTTACCTGAGGTGCTCTCAGCGCTTCCCTCCAGGTACACCTACCCTATTCAATTACAATGAATGGGGCTGTCTAGTCTAAAATCGGACCTAGATCTCAGCCAATCTATAATAAAGGCCGATCCTATCTAATGCATGCGCAAAGGCATGGCTTTCCTGGCTCAACAGCCTAAGCACATTAAATTACATTCAATACAAATTCAAAATGAGGCTGCGCCTCCTTTTCAGCACATGAATGAGTGTGTGCTGACGTGGTTGACTGGTTGGCATGGAGAGATGCTCCTGCATCACATAGGTTCACCAATTCGTGCCCCTTCATAAGGTTGGGTCGACTCCTCATGTGGGTGCATTCGGGTGGCCTTCCAAGCTGATCCAATGAATTCTTCATTCTTTCGTCTGAACAAACCACTGATTCGTCTAATTGACTCATCGTATTAGGTGTTTATTCCCCTTAGGTGAGTCAATCTAACTTTCCTAAGTGTGCCTTCAATTCCTTAGTTGATTTTCCTTTGTTGGTGGATCACCCAAGTCTTTCCCTCAACCCTTCATCAAACCATCCATCATTTGACTTGTGTCATAAGGCATGTTGGTTAGAATCACGCCTTGGCACAACGCACACCCAAGGAACCCCAACTCTCCCCATATATGAATACTTTGTTTTTTCACATACACCGATCATCCTTCCTACTTGATTTCCTTTGTTTCATTATGTGGTGCAAGTGCGTGTGCCCGGGCTTGGAATCGCATGTCTTACATCCTCCTCCACCTCAAGTCATTGTTGTCCTTAGAAACATCTACAAAATATATGATATTCAAGTCTCTTCCCAAACTCTTGCCTCTGCTACAACTAAGTATGATGGAAACCCAAAGTTTCATGCCAGTTGGAAAACCCAAGATTCTTTGAAAGTGGAAACCCTAAGTTTTCGTTCAATGTGGAAACTTCAAGTTTCCAACTTGCATAAAAATCATCTACAACCTTGGCAATGATCCACACTTCCCTCGGAAAAAAACAAATTGTGCAACCAAACTGTCTACAAGGATGGAAATAAATCTCCTCCCCAACTAGTTCGCAACGTCTAAGCTACCATCGTCCTTCTGTGATGATCACTCTTTGTTTCACTATTTTTTTTCCTCAACTACTAGTGAAACCTCAAAAATATCTAAGTTTTTAACCCCTTGTGACTCTGCTACAATCATACTTCAACCAAATATGTCATGTCTCTGCACATTACATGCCTCAAGTCTTGCACTGGTTGGTTAGCTAGTCCAACCATCATGTCTAATTCTTGAAATGTGCATCGTCATGGTTGAACTTGGTCTTTTTTTTATGCATCTCCTTCACTCCATCCAACTCCAAATACTAAGGAAAGGGTTCATCCTTTCCTCACTACTATTTCCATCATCCGATCTTCGTCAAGGAGATCCTCCACAATGTCTAAATATTTCACTTTGAACCTATTGGTGCATCCATACTATGAATTTATTCTACAATTCAGTCCATCCAAACAATGATCTTAGACCAAGGCAAGGTCACCCCTTACCTTGTTTCACTATAAAATCATCCCAAAGCAAAGTATTCCACGACAAGTTGACTCCACCGTCCACCTCATGGAATAGTTAGCCAATCTGAACCAAGAACTGTATGGCTAGAGTATCCTTGCCCCATTACTTCATCACCTAGCCATGCTACAACGTCTACATCTCTATGGATTTGAATGGCTAGGATTAACTCTCAACCATGCCTCCCAAAGAAAGAGAACCCATTCTGAAGTAATCTCTTCATGCTTCAATTTGTATGTTTGCACAATATTCTGAATGAAGGAAGGTCCTCACCTCACCTCTTTTCTTCAAGTCACCGCTCCACAACTCAACATCTATGATGAGTGTGGCCAACACGCATCCACTCCTCAAACGTCCAATGAATTTTCCAAAGTGGTCCAAGTAGAATGAGCCACATCAAATAACTTCCATGCCTTAGGTATGTTTGAGCCAATACTTCTACCAACCTCAACCAATGATCCCTCTAGATCTTTGAGTCATCACACAATTATTTGCAAGTCATCAACATGAGATTTTCCTCATCCAAACCAAAGGAGAACAAACACCACCCATGTCACTTGGTCCTCATTCTACCGATTTAGGTTGAATGCCAACAATTATTGGTCAAATCCTTTGTTGAATGCATCCATCTCCTAGAACGAACTACCTTGCACCTCATGCAAGCATCCAAAATCTGGAGCTATTGTCACAAATTTCAATTCATCGCATGACCCAATGAATATGAATAATGCACCAAGCACTAAGGTCCCTCAACATGTACAAACTTCACTTCCCACTTTAGTGCAATTATTTGTCCAACACGCCTAATCAAAGAGTTAGGTAGCTTCCTCAAGCCACATCCATGGTTGCATCCAAATATTCCTAGGTCCACCATAGGACTCGTCCAAGTAGGTCATCTCAAGCTCTCAACACATTCATCCCATCAAGGCATCCAAATCTGCTCCAAGACTTCTTCGAGTCTGTATCACTTGAGTCACCCTCAAGTTTGTCAGTTCTCAACATGGAAATAGATTGAACTTGAGCGACCAAGTCATCTAACTTCCCTTCAAAGAATTCACTGCAACACTTAGGAAATGAAATAAATAAAAAAAAACCATGCCTTTTGAAACAACATCCTTCACTGCAACCATCTTCTATGTATGTTGTCTTGGACTTTCGCTTTCCAAAGCAACCAAATCTCCTCATGAAATCCCCTCAATCACCATCGACTACTCCACAAACTCCAATAATTTCATTGTGATACAAGGATGAGTCCATCCATCCACTTCAAAAATATGTCTAAGTCCAAAATTTCACATGCAACTGGCCGAACTCATCTCCAATGTATTTTCATATTCACACCTTAACTACTTACGCTTCAAGGAATTATGCACCCACTGCTTGAATTTCAAGTCTTATCGATGCTACCTAACAGTTGTAACTCTATGAAGAACTACCTCATCTGAAGGTTGCTGTCAACGCACTCATCCAAAATCCCATCTCAACTCAACTGTTTTTCTCGATGATGCACGACACAAAGACATCATGTTGGAAACATGTCCAACCAATTGTCTATTACGAAGCTACTCTAGGTCACCCCAAGTCATCCAACACACCCAAGTTCTTCACCTTGCTACAACCCAGAATTTCTCCTCTTCATGATCACTTCTGTGATAGATCTCTACACTTGCTTCTACAATCACTTATGTGGTTAAATCTACAACAAGTCATGTGACAAATCCTACATTCATATACCTTTCCCAAGAGCTCAATTTACACAACAAACTATGCACCTAGTCTTTAAAGGTTTGCACAATAGGTCTAGCACCAACGTTTGTCACACATCAACCCAATCGAGTCTGTACACAACTCTCTTTCTGATCAAGTCTGCGACAAGTTCTGTGATGAGTTTTGTGATCACCCACCCTATCCAAGTGATTTGTCTTACCAAAAACACTGCTCTTGGTCTTTACAAGGTGTGCGCCCAGAGAAACCTTCCACCACATTGTCAACCAAAACTTCGTCGTAATTTTGATGCAAAGTTTGCAATGAACAAGTTCACTACACCGAACCATTCACCAAGTATGCACACGTTCCCACCGAAATTCCTTCGCAACAAACAAGCTATGATAACATCTATCGTCGAGATAATGGTGAAGAGCTCACCAAATCTTCTCCAAAACCTACAATGAATCCTCTCTAACACCATTTATCATCGATATACTGGTGAATAGGTCCCCAATCCTTCTCCAAAATATGCAATGAATATGCTCTTATGCCATCTATCGTCAAGATAATGGTGAAGAGCTCCCCAACCCTTCTCCAAAATCTATAATGAATTGGATCTGATACCATTTGTTAGGTATCCATGGTGTGCAACATCGCAACATTTCTCAATGGCCTACTTGGAAACACCAATGATACTTTGTTTGGACTACATCTCTTCAACTATATTATACCCATACTTCGTTCTAGGCTACCAACGAGTCACACTCCTACTCTAGTTCAACTCTTGTATACTTAGACATTTGTTAACATATTAACACTTAGTCATATTTAAGCATACATCCATGAACATGATAATCCAAGAGAACAACAATAGAACAAATGAAAGACATACATAGAAATAGTTTGGGCAGCAAGAATTGTTCCTAACATCCAACTAAGTCTTTGTTAGTGAAAAACAATTACAATATGAGAAATACTAGCTCGGTTTACAACCTCCTGCGATCGCAAACTTGTTGTCTTTTTGTTTCCGTAGACTTAAAAAATTTCATTTTTTACTCAGGCTTGCCTCCAACAGACATGTATTTCCATACTTCCCCAAATTTGGCCTAAGAGAAGTTTTTCCAACTCTTTCCACCGAATTCTCTTCAAGGAAGCACAAGTCCTCCCATGTGGAGTGACTTCGCTCCTTGAGGGAGCTCTCCCTCTTTGTCTAAGCCTTCCTCAGAACTGTAGAGCTCTTCTTGCTCGCTTCCAAGTTGCATTCTTGGTTGTGCACCCTTGTTCCTTTATAGGCATTGATCCTTTCCAAGCATCGTGTTTCTTTTCCCATGGGTGAGCCGACTTGTCGGTTCACCAAGTCACGCCCTTTTGCAAGGTTGGGATGACTCCTCATGTGGGCACATTTGGGTGGCTTGCCCAGTCGACCAACCGATGCTTCATTCTGTCATCTCGTTGCCCCATCGATTCGTCTATCCCACTAGTCGTCTTGGGTGCGCACACCCCTTAGGTGAGTCAAGCCAACTTTCCTAATTGCACCTCCGGTGCCTTAGATGATTTTCCTTCATTGGTGAAGCACTCAAGTATTTCCCTCAACCCTTCATCAAATTCTTCGTCGTTTGACTTGTGTGGCCACACATCTTGGATGGAGTCACCCATTGACACATCGCACTCCCAATGAACCCCAAGTCTCCCCATATATAAAGACTTTGTTTCTTCACATGCCCTGAGCATCCTTCATGCCCGATTTTCTTCATTTCAATCTGTGGTGAAAGTGCGCTTACGATACCTTGTTGAATTCCAACCCTATTATACAACATTTTTAATTTCTAAAAAAACTTTTGTAAATTACTGCAAGAGTTTATTTCAATAATATAATGCAGAATATAGTAACAAAAATCAAACTCATACCAATCAAACAAATGGAAACTATCATTACCATTATGAAATTTTTTCGAACATTGTGTGAACCATTTGAAAATATCCATATTTTCCATTATTCAAAGTTCATTCTCTCTATGATTTAAAATATGTAGATTTCCTTGCTAAAATTTATTTATTTTGACATCGATTCTTTAATTTATGGTAAACCATTGACATAGACTTTATGGTAATCCATTGTTTAATTTATGGTAATACACTTAATTTCAATTAATTTGACTTTGGGTCTACATATTTTGTGCCAAATTCAAATCACACATTAGACTTTTACAGTGTGTTGGGTAATTTATCCTGAACCTAGCCTGTGTTTCTCTCCCATTTGAATTGAGCACCTGCAAGAACATTCTCGTAAACTTCATTTCATTGGTACATATGAAGTATTTGAATTACCATACAATTGGATAGTACATGTCTTACATTCAATTTTTTCTCGGCGTTAGTCTGATAACATCTCAATGGTAGTAGCTGTCTAACTTTCCCACAGTCGGTATTCAATGGGAGAACATAAAACTATTGACTGCATATACTTTTATTAAATACCGGGAGACTTTTCAAACAGAAGACGTGTAAGTGGAAAATGGGAGAACATAAAACTATTGACTGTATATACTTTGATTGAATACCGGCTATTCAATTTTGCAACGAGATATTTTTAGGTATTGTCTAGTTTGGAGCTGTTTATTCGGATTGTCTCAACTGAATACGGTGATATGGGTGATATATTCAGTTGATATATGCAGTCATTTTAATCAAACGCTTAAATAATTAAAAAAAAAAAAAACTAAAAATATATAGTTATAATATATAAAACAGAATTGAATAAATTTCTACTTATACTCGAAATTTTAAATTTTCAATCATGTAACTCAATTTAAAATTGAATTTTTTTATTTAAAGCATATAATCAAACCATACACAAGTAAGATTATAATAAAACTCTACTCATACTGATTGAAATTCTTCTATCAGAAAAACCTTTTACAACCCTTTTAACTTAGGGTGACTAGCTAGGCAAACAAGTCAAGTTTTAGTATTGAAAAAGAATACTTTAAATGTTCTACATTTTGATTATCTCCATATTATCAACTAATGGAGAAATTAAACAATATAATAATAGGTTAAATCTAAGTATTGTATTTTTTAATACCTAAATGTTATTTCTAGTAATTATCAACTAAATGAGAAATTAAACAATATAATAATAGGTTAAATCTAAGTATTGTATTTTTGAATACCTAAATGAATATAGGTCTATGCAAAATCTCTAGTTTAAAGGTTTTACATTTTTTTATCATTTTTAGTAATCATCAACCAAATATGGAAATCTCAATTTTTATTTATTTAAATTGTATTTTTGAATAAATATATGAATTAAGCACTATGAAAAATCCCTAAAACAATTAAATTATACAAATTTAACAATTAAAATCTACAATTTCAATAATTTCTAACAAAATCAATCTACACATATAACAAATAAATGATAAAAAACTTAAAACGTTTAAAATAAACCTTATCCAAACTATAAACTATAGTCTGATAAGATTCCCTGAAAGCCATCAACCTTAAAAGTCATCGCAGATTGATGGCTGCATTATCTTATCTTACACACCTGGGATGTCGCAATTTTTTGGCAGTGCGTTATTTCTATCCTTTCATTTTAATCGATAAGAGAAGGCATGTTTGGTTTCTTATATATTTTTAATAAGTAAATGGATTCAATCATATGAAAAAATCTCCAAAACAATTAGATTATGTAAATTTAACAATTAGAATGGTAAGATTCTGTAAATTTAACAATTAAAATATACAATTCTAATAATTTCTAACAGAACAAAATCAATCCACAAATATAACAATAAATAATAAAAAACATAAAACGTTTAAAGTACGCCTTATCCAAACTATAAACTATAGTCTGATAAGATTCCCTGAAAACCATCAACCTTAAAAATCATCACGAATTGATGGCCAAATTATTTTATCTTACACACCTGTGACGTCGCAATTGATGGTCAAGTTATTTTTATTTAAAACATATAATCAAACCATACACAAGTAAGATCATAATAAAACTCTACTCATACTGGTTGAAATTCTATCAGGAAAAACCTTTTATAACCCTATTAACTTGGGTGACTGGCTGGGCAAGCAAGATTGCCCAAGTTTTAGTATTGAAAAGTTACCATAATGACTGGTTGGGCAAGCAGATTGTCCAAGTTTTAGTATTGAAAAAGAATAGTCTAAATGTTCTATCTTTTGACTATTTTTAGTAATTATCAATAAAATTAAACAATACAATTGTCGGTTAAATCTCAGTATTACATTTTTGAATACTTAAATGAACTGTACAAATTAGTTATAGCATAGTTTAAAAGTTCTAATTTCTTTTATCATTTTTAATAATCATCAACCAAATCCAAAAATACAAATATGGACATTTTTTATTTATTTAAAATGTATTTTTAAATAAGTAAATGAATTCAACCCTATGAAAAATCCCCAAAACAATTAGATTATGTAAATTTAACAATTAAAATATACAATTCTAACAATTTCTAACCTAACAAAATCAATTCACAAATATAACAATAAATAATAAAAAACTTAAAATGTTTAAAGTGGCCTTATCCAAACTATAAACTATAGTCTGATAAGATTCCCTGAGTCATCAACCTTAAAAGTCATCACGAATTGATGAGCACATTATCTTACACACGTGGGACGTCACAATTTTTTGACAGTGCGTTATTTCAATCCTCTGATTTTAATCGATGAGAAAAGGCACGCTTGGTTTCATTTATTCAGAGTCACTGGTGATAAAGACTTTTAATGGCGAAGTCAAGCAAGCTCTCTTCCTTTCCCCATACAGCGAGTTGTAGTCAATCAAGCGAGCTGTAGAGTATTATACTTATTTAAGTATTGCTTGCAATGTCCTTAGACTATATTGATTCAATTTAACACTTAGCTGGATCTAACTAAAAATGTAACATTTAAGGATAACTAGGTTAAGTTTATTTTCACTCCAGGTTAGGACAATGTGGTGTTTAGATTTTAGTAAAAGCTAAAAAAATTTGGATAATTAGTTTTAATAAAAATCTAAAACATTTTTACTAAAAAGTCAAAAGTCAGAAATTTTGTTTGGGTTATTTCATATATAGAGTGGGTCTAATGGTTAAGAACATGTGTTTCTTTCTAGAGGTTACAAGCTCAAATCCAAAACCTATTCATTACTCTTATCCAATACCTATATGTTACATAGATTTGACTTTTAGTATTGGAAACTCAAGATAGAGAATTTAATCATAGAATGAGACTATGGGTTGTAGTGTTTGGAACCAAAACATTTGTTGTAAAACATAAATATTGGGTAGAGTTCAAGGGAAAGGAAATAAGCGTTATTAGAGTTTTTTTGGATGATTTAATGCTATTTAATGTTTTTGAAGAACCCAACATGTTAAGTCTTTGGAAGAAGTTGAGGGAATTGTACCAAGCTAAATCCCTAGTTAATAAATATTTTCTATGGAAAATTGTGT
The DNA here is from genome assembly GCA_010110895.2 of Picea sitchensis. Classification (NCBI taxonomy): domain Eukaryota; kingdom Viridiplantae; phylum Streptophyta; class Pinopsida; order Pinales; family Pinaceae; genus Picea; species Picea sitchensis. The sequence goes on along the minus strand of SNQJ01S0001990.1, from coordinate 524,779 downwards.
ACGCCTTCAAAATGAGTGTTGGTGATTTTGTATTCAAACATATGAATGTGTTTAATGCCATTGTGACCTATTTGAAATCAATTGGAGTGAACATGTATTAGGAGGATCATTACATGACCCTTTTGTGTTGCTTTCCATATTCGTGGGACAACCTAGTAATCGTTATTGGGAGCTCTGTAAAGAAATTGGTGCTTGATGAGGTCTTGGTTTCTTTACTCTTAGAATATATGAGGTGGAAGTATTCTAAATACACTAAGGAGACCTTGGTTGTTCCTAGGAGATAGAAAGAGAAAGGTATGAAGAAGGAGAATAGCATATCCAAATCACGTGGGAGATCAAAGTCTCCTAAAAATTCTAAGGAGAGATGTTGGAAATATGGCAAGTTTGACCATTTCAAAATAGATTGCAAGGAAGAGAAAAAGGAGAATAAGAAGAAAAATAATGATTCTAATGATGAGTACAAAAAATATTCTCAGTAAGATGGTGGAGATGTTGTTATTAAATCCTTGGCATCCCAAGCAATTCAAAGTGTGTGGTTGACAGACTTAGGAGATTCCTTCCACATGACTTCCCATCATGAATGGATTTCAATGTATGAGGAATATGATGATGGGAAGGTATACCTCATTGATGATTCTCATCTCAATATAGTTGATTGTGGTATGTTTTTTATTGGATTATCTGATGGTAGAGTGAAGGGAATCAATCAATTTTTGTGCATTCTAGGTTTGTCATGGAACCTACTATCAATAACTTAGCTTGATGATGTAAATGTGTAAGTTTTTTTCTCTAAGGGAGTGTGTAAGATGGTGTGAGGAGGTATGGTGCTCATTAAGCGTGTTCATGTGGGGACTCTATTTTAAGCTCAATGCATCCATCATTTAATACAATAGTTCTTTGGTTCGCACAATGAAGAGCTCTATAAGATCTACACCTTCATAATAAGAATTAACATCAAAGAGGAATGTTGTATGTACATTTGATGGCCATGCTTTCTAGGTACCTAGATGAGATTTTTCTTTAGAGAGAAAGTTACATATAGAGAAGACAATGATATGGAACCAAAGATTTTGTCATATATGTCGGAAGAGCCTATTGGACATGAACAAAAATGTGTTGATAGGTTGATTGATTGTACTCTTGAATTTCATTTCTATGAGTATTGAATAAATGGAACACATAATCGTGTTCAATTTTATTCCAATTCTTGCAAACCTTGTGTGTTGTTGGACTTTATTCATTTTGATATGTTTGGTCCTATTAAAATTATTTTTATTTGTAAATATTTGTATTATATGTCATTCATTAATTATTATTCTATAGGGACATGGGTATATTTCTCAATTGTATGTCCAAGGTCTTTAGCTAGTTTAAGGAATTCAAAGTTCTCTTCAAAAATAAGCTGGTGGCGAATTTTAAGGTGTTGAAGACTCATAATGATACTTTGTTTTGTTATGAAGATTTTGATATGCTATGCAGGGATAAAAATAGAGAAAGACAAGACAACTTGATTTGCGAATTGTCATGGATATTCTACTGGAATAGTTCATCATGATAGATCTGATAAATAAAACTGAAATCTACACTATGGAGGTTAAATTTCTTTAGATTCCAGAATCTTTAGTTTGCTTTTTTGTTTATGCATGAAATAGATAATATGTGAAAAATAGAGAACAATAAAATACAATTACACACCATTCACAAAATAACTCAAATATTTTCTTTGAGAAATCCTCATGGGAGAAATCCCAACCAAAAGGTGAGGCTCCTCTGCTCTCTTTTCTTTTGTATGGAATATGATGCAAGTACAAAGGAGAAGGCACTCTCTATTGAGTTAACTGGGACCCATGTCATGTTAGGTTGTTACATAACATTAACCCCCTCTTCTATCCTCTCCAATTTCCCACTCCTATTTGTTTTGTTCTTCTATGGAAAAAAACAACAACAACATTGAACGAATCCCCTTCTCCTCATAGTGGCATGGTATTTAACATATCCCAATACCTATCTAGGGGTAGGTTTATTACTTCCTCAACCCCCAATTATGATAGGGTTCTGAACCTTCTAGAATCTTTTGGAAATTACATATGTGGCTAGACCCATATGCATGAGTAATGGGAGTTGACGTGGCATCCTCTCCTACCATGATGGTCAAAATGGTAGGTCAACGTGTGAGAGGTATAACTTTTTCATCCTATCTTTGATTGATGTGATTTTTGCACCATTCGAAAGGTATCAATGTGTAGAATAGATTCACAAGGTCCACACTATGTTGATAAATTTTTAACCTCAAAAAATTCAGTTTGATTTCTCAAAATGGCCCTATAAGGTTTTAGATCCAAATTTTCCAAACTGGGACCTGCCACTAAAATGGCCCTGCAAGATGATTCCTCAATCTTTTTTCCACTCTGAAAGTATAGAAATAGATGAAAAACAATATAATGATCCAATCTAGATCATACCTCCCCATTTAGGGAGGATTTTGGTCTCTTAAAAATTTATTGAATGAGGTGAGAAAATTTTTCCTCTACCTTCTCCCTAGAGTACCATTTTGATTTGCATGGAAGTTTCCCTTTCATCCCAATATGTGAAAGGTCATGATGTCCCTGCCTTATAGTTTTGGATTGCTTTTTCAAAACTGTGTCCTATGATAACTCTGCCTAAGCATTTGGTGCTAATTCCTCAATGGAAAGTAGGAACTACTCCTCCTCTTAATACAACATGGAGGGCTCATAGAGCTTGAGATTATCCACATTCACTACTAAGTAAATGTGCATGTATGGGGGTAGAATAAATCTGTAGGCATTATCTCCCACCTTTTCCAATACCTCAAAAGGACCATACCACATATCCTTGATATTCTTACTAGGACCTCGTACCCTTTCCTTATTCTGTTGTAACCATACTCTGTCTCTCACTCTAAATGTTCTCTATGTTCTATGTTGGTCATGTCTAGCCTTGTAATTTTCTTGTGACTTCTTTAGTGTCTCCTGTACTTGCAAATGTATTTTCCTGAGCTTCTCAATATTGTTTTCTTCTTTTAATGCATCTCTTGTGATGTACTCTCTCACTCATCCTTGTTGTCCGTACACAACATCCAAGGGTTAAGGTAGAAAATATCCAAAGAAATTTTCAAAAGGCGACTTACTAGTAGAAGTGTGGACTTCTTTGTTATAACAGTGTTTTATATAGATCATATTTTCATCCCAGGTCTTCAGATTCTTTTGATGGTAATCACTTAAAAGATGCACCAAATTCATTTTGATTTCTTTTGTCTGACCATCTATATGTGGATGGAATGTTGTATACATATTCATATTAATTTCCATATTCTATCACAATGTAGTACAAAATGCATTGAGAAATTTGGTATCCCTATCTGAAATGATTCTCCTTGGTATCCCAAAGTGCACCCAGATATTTTCAAAGAACTTATTTGTTGTTTCTTGTCCATTCATGGTCTTTTTACAAGGCATGAGAATGCACATTTTACTCAACCTTTCAACTACCATAAATATATAGTTATGTCCCTTCCTAGTTATTGGTAAACCTCCCACAAAATCAATGGAAATACTTTCCCAAGGTCAAGTGGGTATAGGTAAGGGATGGTATAGACCTTTCTTCCTATTACTATACTTGTTGATACAACAAAGTATACATCCTCTAATATATCATGCTACATTTTCTTGCATTCTAGGTCAATACACATACCTCTATAAATTGGTAACTATCTTCCCAACAACAAAATGCCCGATAACATTGGAGATGTGAACCTCTCTGATAAGCTGCAATTGTTCACCTTTAGGAACATGAAGATTTTTGAGCTTGTAGAGTAAACCATTATTGAAATGATAGTCAGTCTTTCTATCACATTATTGTATATGAATTTGGCCATGTAGTTGTGTTAATGAGGAATAGTTTCCCAACAAAAGTAAGAGGTATTCCCTGATATAAAATCCCAATTAGACTATATATCGTTTATGGATGTGAATATGGATGATTATGCAATTTAAATATGTATATGAAGACTATGTATGAAAATAAATCTAATTTACTTATAATCTAGCATATCCTATCCTCGCTAGGTCCAAACCATCGTAACCGAATGAGATCTAATGAAACTAAAATATGCTGGAAGCCCCACTCAGATAGTTGTAATGAAGGTGCATAGTTAGAAACACATGCATACAAATATATAACTAAAAAATTCTAAACTATATTTCTGCATACATTGTAACTCATGTGCTCAAGACATGTAAAATACAAGAAGGAATAACAAAATTTCAAGAGTGACATAGATTTCATTAGACTAGTCTAAAAGAAAACATATCCTTACAACCCATGTGAAAAACATACATCCCATTGGAAAAAATTCTCAACAAAACAAAAATACATGCAAGTTCTTCTCTCTTTCAAAAACTAGCCCTGAGGGCTTCTCAATATTCATTAACCAAGTAATTTATCCAAAAAGAGTTCTAGAGTGTATACAAATATTTAGGAGCCCTTTCAAAGTGGGTCTCTTCCCATATTTATACAATTTTTCCTATGTCCCTTGTGACTTCTTATATTTCCCCCAAAGGAACTGTTACAAAAGGTGACCTTTCGGATTCCTTTCCCAGGATTGTGACACATGTGGGGGGGAAACGACAAAACTGAGGGTGGCTGAAAAAGACAAAAATAGAATGCAGTTGACAACAAGTTCAAAATTCTCTTTTGTCTTCTTTTCATCGAATATTGTCCCGAATATATGTTGTCCACATTTCCAGCTAATTGTACAATGTTGATATATGACGGTACACCAATTATTCGAGGGAAGATGCATGCATGGAAGTGTTGTGTTTGGGAGTCTATATGTCCTTTGATAACATAGCCATGAATGCTTGAATCATTGTATGGAATTTGGTTGGTTGTATGAGATGTTAATCAATTAACTCCATCGTCACTGTGGTGACCAATTCAACGACTTCTTGTCTACAGCTTGTGTTGTCCTATATATTATCGACCAATTCTTCCATTATGATGTTATTTCCCAGCTTGTATAACTAGGAAATTCATCATATCTTGATCAATTGTTTTGCTACTTTTTGAAAGCACGAATAGATCACCGTTGAGCTAGTTTTTTCTCTATCTGCCCTTTTTCCATCTCCCTGACAATGCTCCATTGAATAGAGATCCATTTTTCTCTCCATGCTTGAAGGGAAAGGGATTTTAATTGGTGCATCATGATTTTATGCAATCCTCCTATCTATATCATCTATACCCTCTTGTATAGTGTTCATCTACATATTCTTTTCCTTTACCTTGATCTGGAGGTTGATAATGGTGGTGGTTATATCCTGTGACATGTGCAGGTGGGAATACATGTCAATTATAGATTCTTCTAGCTTCATATGTGGGAGTATGTAAACTAAGTAAATTAAGCAATATGATGATGTGTTAGTGCATATTAATCACACCAATAATAATGCATTGAGGCCACTTAAAAGCATTATAGAATAGAAATTAAATATGATCTACACTCTATAGTGCATCCAATCTAATTGGACGAACTATGATTGGTGTAGGGAACATGCACTGATGAAAAAATATGGCTTATAGGTTTATCAATGTGTTAACAACATCGATAGCAATGCATATAATAAAATAGAAGGCACCATTATAGCTCAACCAAGTATCAATTGTCCTTTATGGTGCATTCATGTTAACTTGATACATTATTGTCTATGTGGATACCTAGCGCCATCATCAGTTCATACACAATTATGTGATTAGTGATGCACTCATGTCTTGTGGACAAAGAAACACTATTGTTCAAATGTTTTCAGATGCATTCTAAAAATAAAATAAAAACAAAATAATTATCGTTTTTAACACTAAAAGAAGGAAACAAACCATTAAAATGTAAATGAAGAAACAATAAAATAGAACCAGTGGTTTCCTTTTCATCAATCATGATGTATGCTCATAAAATTAAGAAAACCTCTAGAGATATTCTTTTAATGAAATTGAAAATTTTAATCCATTAGGGATCATGTTTTGGAATTTTAAATAGCAATTCAATGATTAAATATTTGTGTGGGATATAGTCAACTTATGCATTGGTGCTAGGATGAGAGTACATAACTAAGGGAATTGTAAATATTAGGGGGAAATGACCATGTTTAAATTTTTTTACAATACTCATGGAAGTTTAAATTTGTTTACAATACTCATGGTATCCCTGAGTATATATCATGAGTATTTTTTTTTTTCGTTTGCTAGTTTGTCTGTGACCTACGGGACTAGCCTATGGCTGAGAAACCACGGCTCAAGGGCATCTAAGCCATCAAAATCACCTAGGGATTGCACCCGACCTGAGCCACACCAACCCTTAATATGGTTGGATTTTTTGTCCCCGTAGGTTTTGAACCAGTGACTTAACATCACGGAGTGCCTTAACAACACACTCTGTCACCGACAGTCCTACACCTAGGGGACTATATATGAGTATTTAACACATAGGTGCACTTACAATTTTCTCATTCATCCACATTTATTTTTTATTGTTAATTATATTGGTGTTTCATCTCGGTATTATTGCACCATAAGTGGTGTGTTATGAGTAGGTGCACCAACATGCCTATCAGAAAAGTGCATCAATGTGCCTCAAAAAATTGGGTACACTAACATAAATTTTCATTAAAAACCTTTCCTTTACACCTCCATTATAGTGTACCCAGGAGAATGAACTATGCTATAAATCTTTATTAAAACCTACATTTCTTGTAATGCTCCAATACCTCAAAGATTGTGTATTCCCTAATTCACTAATAATCAATTTTGATTGCAGCCAAAATTTCAATTGACTTGCATGTTATATGGTTATCCTTATAAATGACAACATGGATATGTGATAGAGGGGTTCTACCTAGAAATTCCTCCCAAAATATGGAGTTTATTTTACCTCTGAGGCATTTTATGCAGCCTATTGTCTTCCTCATCACTCACTCAAAGAGAATATCTCTCAGATCTATCAGACCTAAGCCATATCTAGGCCTTTTTACCAAAATGTTGTAGATGGTTGCAACTGACTAGTTCACACTAGTGTGATTGGTTTTGAGATGCATACCTATTATCTCATGACCACGTAGAGATGGTCGCTAGATGCATATCTGTTGGGTTGGAACCACCCCTATAGGTGATTGTTTTTCAAATTTTTATTTATTTTTCTTGGTTAGATCTATACTTTGCCTGATTTTGTGAGCCTATTAGGGGTATGAAAACTTAGATCCACTCTCTATTTGATCCTCTTTGTTTTTGCTTGTGTTCAAGTGAATTTGAGGTGTTGAGTGGTTTGATCCTCTCATTTGCTTGTCAGTCTCTGATTCACCAAAACTGACATGATTGCCCAATTCCTTTGGAACATTGACTCGGTTGCGAAATTCGGTATTATAGTGATGTGCGGTAGAATAATTACCACAATATTTTTCTATGATTAAGTCTCTTGAGATTTTATAATTTTTTAGGTGTCTGTTTTCTATGGGGAAAATCCCCCTAATCTAGGTCTGGTGACTAGGCATAGCCTTGACACCTTAATGTTGAAATAATGCAACTGCAAAGAGTATTCTTATTATTATTGATATTTTGTTCATAGGATCAATCCCCATTGTGTATTTATCATGCCAGATATTGTAATAGGACCAAATCCCCTTGTGCGGATTGGTCAAAAGACAATTGTAATAGGCAGAATAAGAAGTCGGCCCCGACAGTTAATTAGGAGACCCAAAAATATAATAAAGGTGGGTTTACCCACCCATATTGAGAAGTTGGCCCTTCCAGTGAAGAGACACTTCACACGTGCCATAACTTGTATAAATAAAGGAGGCTAGCGCCTCATTTGAACATAACTCACTTTCTCAGTTTAAGAAACAAGTTATGATCTGTTACTGGCAAAGGAGAGAGAGAGAGTGGCACATATCTTGGAGAGGACTTTATGTTTTAGCATAGAGATCTCTTGGCATTGTATTGGCTATCTATATTAAGGAAGTTTTGTTGGGTTTTCTTCCCCTAGAGGGTTTCCCAAGATAAATGTTGTGTCTCTTGTGAATGTGTATTTCTCAGTGATCTTGTTCTTATGTTGCTATTATCTATTGAAATGAAAAGAACTATAATAATGGCATAAACATTAACATTGTATCAGAGCCAACCTGAAGGAAGCATGTTTCGCAAGAGAAAGACAGCATTGTTGTCGTACCTGCAAATTAGGGTTTTTCAAAAGTGAAGCTTTTCAGCTTCAAAACCACCTAAAAAGTTTTTCCCTCCCCCATGGATCATTTTGGCACCTTCAGCGCACCTTTTCAGTGGATGAATCTCCCAGAAAGTCAAACCCTAGTTTCACAAAAGTACTAGAAGTACCAAAAAACCAGTACCAGAAGTACTAGAAGTACTAGAGTACCAAAAGTACCAGAAGCACCAGTACAAAAATCCGCAGATCAGATTTGAAGGGGAAAAATTTGGATTTTCTCAGATCCAAACACACCAGGAAGCTCGCCTCAGCCAAGTGCATCTCCTGGTAATTTCATTTTTTTATTTTGTGCACTTTCATTTTTCAGTCATTTTCCTAGCTCCAAGTAAAGATGTCTGCAAGCATTAAGCTTATTGACAAGTTAGAAGGAGTGGAAAACTTTCATGCCTGGAAGTATAGGATTTCCCTCATTCTTGAAGAGAATGACCTAGCAAGATTCATCAAAAACAAAGTACCAGAACCCGATGATGCCGTAGAAAAGACAAAGCATCAAAAGGACACAATAAAGACCAAAAGAATCATTGCAGATTCAATCAAGGATCATCTGATCCCTTATGTGTCATCCAAGAAGACCCCAAAAGAAATGTTCGATGCCTTGACCATACTATATGAAGGAAAGAACATAAACCAGAAGATGAATCTTAGAACTCAACTGAAGAATACAAGGATGCAGAAAGGAGAAATGATTCAGGAATACTTCTCTAGAATCTCAGAATTCAAAGAATAGCTAGAAGCTATTAGAGATACCATAGACAAAGATGAACTCATAATGATGACACTAAATGGTCTTACAATACCTTGGGATGCTTTCATCCAGACGATATGTGCCAGAAAGGAGAAACTGAAGTTTGACAGCCTATGGGAAGAATGCATCCAAGAAGAAACAAGAGTAGAGAATCGTGAAGCACTACTAGCTAGGGATGATGATCAAGCCCTAACAACGCACACCAAAGGAGGAAGGAAGAAACCCTACTTCAAAAGGGAGACTCATAGAGAGCCTCAACCATCAAACAAATCCAATAACAAAGAATATCATCTAAGGAGATTTAAGAAGAAAGGACAATGCAAGGAAAGAGATCTCTCATCTATACAATGCTATCATTGTGATAAGATGGGACACAAGGTGAATTCTTGTCTAGTCAGGCGAGAAGAATACAAGAGGAAACATAAGAGGAAACATGCCCACATAGTCTAAGATGAAGAGCCACCTACAAAGATGATCAAGGACCATGTCTTGATCTCAACCCTCTCAGGATCGGTAACACCTAGAGAGGACACATGGCTCATTGATAATGGTGCATCAAAGCACATGATGGGNGGAGAGGACACATGGATCATTGATAATGGTGCATCAAAGCACATGATGGGTAAGAGAAATACTCTCTCTTGTATTTCAGAAAAGAAGTTTTCTCAAAAAGTAACACTTGGAGATGATTACCAATATCCCATCAAGGGAGTGGGTGAATCAAACTACAAGCTAGATTTAGAAAACTCAATAAAGATGAAGGATGTACTCTATGTACCAGGCTTGAAGAAGAACTTACTTTCCATATCAACTTTAGAGAAGAAAGGCTATAGAGTTTCCTTTATAGATGGATAATTTCTTATTTGGGCTAGAGGAGAAACCATAAATGAAGCAATCGTCATTGGAAATGAAGAAAATGGCTTATATAAGCTAAAGGGCCACCCAGAGACTGTCATGACCCATGCCATTCAAAAATCATGAGAACTTTGGCATAGAATATTGGTCCACATCAACTACAAGGCGCTACCATACATATGAAAAGTTGTCACAGGTTTACCAGAAGTCAAGGGTGATCGGGAAGGCATATGCAATGGATGTGCGCAAGGGAAGAATATCAAGAACCCTTTTCCAAAGAGGGACAACAAAGCAGAAGGAGTACTGGAACTCATTCATTCAGACGTGTGTGGCCCAATGCCATCATCCTCCATTAGCGGGTATGTATACTATGTATCATTCATTGATGACTACTCTCACAAGACCTGGATATATTTCTTGAAATCTAAAGATGAAGTATTCAACAAATTCAAGGAATTTAAAGCCTTGATAGAGAATCTTTCTGAAAGGAAGATTAAGATACTCAGGTCCAATAATGGAGGAGAATATACCTCAAAAGAGGTCGTGGACTTCTGCAGAGATGTTGGGATCAAGAGGGAACTCACTACTCCCTATAATCCTCAACAAAATGGTGTAGCTGAAAGGAAGAACAAAACAATTATGGAAGCTGTGAAGACTATGATCCATGATCAAAATATTCCTATGTGCTCATGTGCAGAAGTAGAAATGGCATATGTTTATGTACAGAATTGATTATCCCATAGCGCACTTGGGTTCAAGACCCCGGAATAGATGTTCACCTGAAAGAAGCTAGAGGTAAGCCATCTCAAAATATTTGGCTGCCCAGTATTCATACACATTCCAAAAGAGAAGAGAAACAAGTTGGAACCCTCCGGAAAGAAGGGAATATTTGTGGGATACTGTGAGGTCTCCAAGGCCTTCAAAATCTATATACCAGGTCACTGCCACATTGAGATCAGCAGGGACGTGACCTTTTATGAAGAAGAAGCACTTAAGAAATCAAGAAGATACCATCTTGAAGAATTATATGAAGAGGAACCAGTAATTCCCAGGATTACAGAATCCGTGAGGGAAGTTCCCAGAGCTGCAGAACCAGTGAGGGAAGTTGTAACTTCTCCTGATGAGGAAACTCTTGAAGACCATGATGTAACAAAAGTTCAATAACCTCATCAAATGACCTTCTCCCATAAAAGAAATCATGCTTGGGAAAGAGAGATCATTCAAGATGGAGAGAAGTATGGTGTTCCAGAAGGAACCTCGAGATAGGTGAAAATATCGAAGCCATTCTCTAGTTACATGGCTTTGATGTGTGATCTCCTAGATGAGGAACCTACCTACTTTGAAGAAGCCATTCAAAAGAAGGAATGGATAGATGCCATGACAGAGGAATACCAATCCATAATAAAGAACAATGTATGGGAAATAGTTCCCAGACCAAAAGGTAAGGATGTAGTATCATCAAAATGGCTCTTCAAAATAAAACATCCTGTTGATGGAAGTATTGAGAAATATAAAGCAAGATTTGTCACTCGTGACTTTTCCCAAAAGGAAGGCATTGACTATGAAGAGAAATTTTCTCCTATGGCTACATACACTTTGATCAGGACCATCATATCTCTTGCATCTAAAATGAAGTGGAATCTACACCAGATAGACGTGAAGACAACTTTCCTAAATGGTGTCATCAAAGAGGAAGTGTATATAGAGCAACCTCAAGGATTTGAGGTTGAAGACAGGAAGTCTCATGTCTCCAGATTGAAGAAAGCCTTATATGGATTGAAGCAAGTTCCTAGAGCCTGGTATGGTCGTATAGACAGTTTCTTGATGAGCTTAGGCTTTACCAAGAGTAAAGCAGACTCAAATCTCTACTTCAAAATTATGGATAATGAGCCAGTAATCTTACTGCTATATGTGGATGACTTATTCTTAACTGGAGAAGAAAAGCTCAT
>SNQJ01S0001990.1:492592-502949 GCA_010110895.2 Picea sitchensis | reverse complement strand
AAGAGAGAGAGAGAGAAAGAAGAAGGGAGGGAGAGAGAGAAGGGGGATAAAGTGAGGGAGAGGGATGGGGAAGAATGGAAATTAGAAAGAGATAGGTAAAGAGAGAGAGGGGGGGAAGTGATGTGAAGGGAGATAAAGAGGGAAGGCAAGAGAAATATGAGAGAAAAAGAGAGAGAGTTGAGTAGAGAGGGGAAGAGAGGGAANAATATAGAGGGAGGGAGGGAGAGGGGGGAAGAGAGAGAGAGAGAGAGATTTTGTGTTAGTAAGAAAACATATGCATTTGTATTCCTAATAATGCATGTGTGCTTTAAGAACGTACACACGCTTTTGGAATCTGCTCATGTGCTTTTCATTTCAATTTTTTTTCGGGTGGGAGTGAAAAATATAGCGTAAATGTTTGCTGATTATTTTACCTCGAATTAGGTTCCGAATGAAAAACCTAGTGGTTTGGTCTGCAAATAGTACATGAAATAGTACATATAGAGTCAACTATGTAGTTTTCAAATATATAATTTAATATATATATATATATTGTGTAATATTTTTGTCTTAATATTTATCAAAATTCTAAAATACATACCTCTTTTATTTTTGCTATAGCTTTTTGTCAGCTTAAAACCATTTTTAAAATAAGTTATACACTACACTTGAAGAGACTAAGATCTACAATAAAATAAAATAAAAATTGATAATGTTAAGACCCTCGTAAGACCCTCATTGCATGAACTAATGCAAGGCATTGTAATTTCAAGGACATAATGAATTTAATAATTCTAAAAAATATAAAATTAATATTATAAATTTTGAAAAAAATCCCCACACTAGAATAATGGATTCTCTACAATTGTACAAATTTTCTTAAGAAAATTTCATTGTTAAGGTACTCAAGACCTGCACTGACAGAATCATATACATTATATTTTTCTTGAAAAATAACATACCACTATTAGAAAAAATCAAATTTCGCATATTTATTCACAAAATATATAAATAAAAATTATATATTTGGAAAGCTAACTCAATTTCCTACATTTCATATTTTTACACCATATTGAAATTCCTTGTAAACATACCTTGAATAATCCTTCCAAGTTAGAAATTGTTATTTTTCCATGTTTGCATTGCCAACAATGTGTCATGAAAGACCATCATTAGCTTGAACCTACCCATATATATATATATATATATATATATATATATATATATATATATATATATATATATATAAAGTCAAATTCATTGTAAAAGTACTTGAATAATCCTTCCAAGTTACAGATTGTTATTTTTCCATGTTTGCATTGCCACTAAAATGTCATGAGAGACCATCATTAGCTTGTGCATGCACGTGTGCACACACACACATTCGAACTTAATGGAGAAATTTATCAAAACAAATTATGGGTGATTTTTTTTCAAATTTCATCGGTGTCGAATTCAAAAAAGAACACAAACCAAGTGACTTATCATGTAACCATGCAATGATTTCCTTTGTTAATTTTCTCTTCCTTGTGTTCCTTTGAAGTCATCTACATGATTGGTGTATCAATATTTTTCATCCATGGTGTGCACCTGCAAAGCAATCTTGTCCAATATTGGAGTGCCTAATTCCAATATGAAAGAATCCTTGCAACATTAAGCTAGGTGACTCAATGTTACTTCTCATCATAGACCACTTCCTGAGAGCTACACAATTTTAAGTCTTTCTCTACAATCAAGAGTTATTCCCTATTTAACATCCTCCCTCTTACACTCTTCTCATTATAATTTCAATAGAACACATAAGAATACATTGTACAATGTCCCTTAGATGTATTTCAATCCTTACAATATTTTCCCTCTCTGAAATAAACACCACTAAACCATCATATTACATGAGAACTGATTATTTCCATGTGACCAACCACACTTTTACAAGACTCCTTGAAAGTATTTCAATTCACCATAATAACCTTTTATTGGCCTAGACACATAAAATTTGACTCAAATTCCCTCTTTGACAAAATTAAACCCACATGATGATTCAGATTATTTTCGACAAGAAATGAGAGTGGAGATATAATAAAGCAATGTACAAAGATATCTCGGATATCCAATAATATAACAGAAATGTATCAAAGATGCAACCATGAACAAAGAGATATAATAATACACAATTTTCTATTAATGAGTGAAAATGCACAAAATCTGTAAAAATACAGAGTGAAAGACTCACTAGAATGGTGACAGCTTATCTCTAAGAAGATATGTGTCCACTACATGCATTTGCAAGAATATTATTTTACAATGAGGATCCAAAGGCCTTTTTATCATAAAGAAAATCCAAAATCCTAACCCCGAAAGATGAAAATCCAATAGTTTTGTAGACCCCGTTTTGGGTAGTTTGGTGTATCAACTTCTCAGGGGCGTAACTTTGGCGTACTATCTTTGTTTTGGGCGCATGATATCTCACTGGAAGAGTGTTATTGAGGAGATTCATTTTAGGGGATCAATCAGAGATTTCAGCTATCATTGAGAATATTTATCCCAAAAAACCTTCATTTAGGCCTTCAAAATGGCCCGGGAAGTTAAAAACTGCTAAAAATAGTGAATTACCAAAATTTCTAGAAAATTGTTTTGATCTAGTTGGAAAAGATGGGTGGCCACTGATATCCACCTGGATCAATCCTCCCTCCTTAGGAAGAAATGGTATCAATTGCGTTGAGTTTTCGGGTAGGGAGAAAAGCATTTGTTGAATCTGCATCTTGATGAGTTGCTTGCCTTGTCGGAGAAGTTGCGTTGCTTAGCTTGTTGAAGGTTGTCAAGAACCTGTGGATGGAATGGTTGGACATTTTTAACCAGTCTAGCTAAATGACATGCCTATGTGCAGAAGGAATCTTTACACTTTGCTGCAATCTTGTCAACCTACTTCTATTGGATAGAAGGTGCTTGGACTGAGGCTCCAGTGGTTTTCTTTTGTTCACACTTTGAACAAACTGTGAAGAAGATGAATTTTGTAATATGAGATAGTACCTTGCGACACTGTTTAGGTAGGAAAATAGTAAAAATTACCTCTAGTATCATGTAGAGATGACCTCCCATAGTAACAATGACACTACGGAGTCGAGAATCATAAATATCATGGTGCTTCCACATATATGGTTGTCCCAAGAGAACCTCATAGACATCCAGGGGGGAAACATCACATAATACCTCATCCTTGAAGGGTTGGATGTCGTATAAAAATCGAAACTGCTAGCTGACACGGAGATATGATCCCTGGCGAAGCCACCTAATGTTGTATGGTTGCGGGTGTGGTATTGTCAACAATCCCAACTATTTGACGACCTTTGCTGAGATGAGGTTCTTCTGGCTTCCTCTATCAACAATAAAATGTAGCAGGGTCCCCTTCACCCACATTTGTGAATGAAAAATGCACTCCCCCTCTTCAGAATCTATTGGTTCTTCTGGTTGAATTGTTGTGGTTGCGATAATAGCAGTGAGGTCTGTGTCGATGATCTGTATTCTATTAGTATTTTCATAATCAAATTTTGAATTAGGGTTCGTCTCCTTATCTTTTATCTCGACCACCAATGACTGTTTCAAGTGACATTCATTGGTGTTGTGGTAGGGTATTTTGTGGAAATCACACCATTTTCCAATGTCCTTCTTCGTCTTTCCCTGGCCCTTCGTTTCCTATGGCTTGGACTGGTTTTTAGGATGTTGTTTGTGAGTCCAGTTGTCTTTATCATACTTTGGTTGTTTCAGATTTGCAAACCTAAACTCTCATTTGTTCATGTTCTTAAACTTCTGTTCGATTTTAACATCATATCAATAAGCATAACCGAGTGATGAGATGTCTAGAAAATCAATTTCAGTTTGGATGTATCTGTGTAGAGCCCCATGGTATTTCAAAACAAAATTTTGTTCAAAGTCTTTGATACCCAGATTGGTGCACAAGGTATGGAAAGTATTGGTGAACTATGGAACTTCGTGTCCCCTTTCTTGTCACAGTGTGGTCCATCTCATGTATTGGTCATCATAGTTGCCAACATGGTAATATTTTTCCCTTAACGCATCCACAAAAAAATCTCAAGTGGGCTCGGCCCCATATATTCTGGACTCCTCTGTGGAAATTTTCTCTCACTAAGTTTCTCACCAATGTTTGACATGGGGGAGATCCTTAAGGAGTACAAAGGTGATCTTTTCCATGTTGGAGAAATTATGAACAGAGAAATAACCTTCTAGAATATTTAACCATTTTTCTAAGGCATCCGCATCTATTTGTCCTTCAAATATGGGAATATCAAAATTGATTTGTACCTTGAAACGAGAGGTACTTCCAAAGTGTCTGATTGATAAATGCATGCTTGTTGTTATCGACAGATGTTGAAGGATGTGGGAAAAATCTCCATCATTTCGTCCCTCTGTCGCGTGAGAGCTTGCTCAAGCAACAGATTAATAGAATCGGCTTCTTTGTCATTTTTCTTTTCTTCCGCTATGTAGGGTTTCTTGGACGTGTGAGAGTGATTGTATTCAAGAGATACAAGCTCAAGACCCAACTTGTTACACTCGGACCTCGTCAGGGACATGCACTGAAAAATGATCAAGAGCAGCCTGCTCTTATACCACTGATCTGGATTATTTTCAACACAAAATGAGAGTGGAGTTATAATAAAGCAATGTAAAGAAATATCTCAGATATCCAATAATATAACATAAATTTATTATATATGCAACCATAAACATAGATATATAGTAATACAATATTTTCTATTAATGAGTGAAAATGTACAAAAACTGTAAAAATACACAGTGAAAGACTCACTAGAATGGTGGTAGTTTATCTCTGAGAAGAGATGTGTCTGCTACTCGCATTTGCAAGAAGATGACTTTACAATGAAACTCCAAATGCCTTTTTATCATAAATAAAATCCAAAACCCTAACCTTGGAAGATGAAAAACCAACAGTTTTGTGGACCCCGTTTTGGGTAGTTTTGTGTATCAACTTCCCATGGGTGCAACTTTGGCATACGATCTTCATTTAAGGTGCACGATATCTCGTTGGAAAGGTATCGTCGAGGAGATTCATTTTGGGGGCTCAATAAGAGCCTTTGGTATCATTCAAAAGTTCAATACCGAAAAACCTTCATTTATGCCCTCAAAATGGCCCCAAAAATTAAAAAATACTAAAAATAGTAAATTACCAAAATTGTGAGAAAATTATTTTGAGCTAGTTGGAAAAGATAGGTGACCACCAATATCCACCTGGATCACAAGACCATTATAAAGAACCAATATGACCATTATAAACAATTTAAGGCATTCTTTATAGCCCTCTATAGACTTAATAGACAAGAACCATTTTTAATCAATACAATTGCCAAGATCCTATATCTTAGGCTTCTTTTCCATTTTCAAACTTCACAATTTGTAATTTGTTATGACATCTTCACCCTTTGTAAATGTTTTAGTAAGGTCATTTCTAACACCATATTTTTATTAACATTGTCTTTCTTTTGATCCCAAGACAAATATTATATGCAAATATTAAGACCAATATAGCTTAATGTCAAGTTATACCTTAATGTGGCTTTGCTGCCATGGATTCTCTTATGGGCTCTTGCCTACCATTATTATCCTCTTTGGTTTATGGATTTTCTTGTGCATGGGATTTTTACCACCATTATTATCCTCTTTCGTTCTTGTGGTTCTTTAGTTTTCCTTCTCTTCGTGCATTGTCATCATCCTTATCCCTTGAATCATATGCTCTTTATTATTCTATTTCTTTTCACCCAACTTATAGAGGGCACTAATTTTTGAGCTGATATTCCATGGTAGTGAATTAAGGAATGAATACCTCTCATTCATGCACATCCACCCTACTTTCTCATTGGAATGGCTCAAAACCATTGGCTTGAGGTGACTTAGCAATAGACCTAGAACTAATATGTTGATAAGGCCCGGTTAGATTCACTGTGCTACTACTGCTATTGTCCAAACTTGCAACTGAAGGAGAAGAACAGATACCCTACGTCCATAGCATAGGTGACAATTACAACCCATTACACTTAGAAGCTATCTCCTATTTCCAAAGCTTGAAACAAAATTATAGACTATTCAATTCCATTCCTTTGACCATCATCAAATATCAAAATTGTGTTCTAGGTGCACTTCCTGCAAAACACTCGAATGCATATTCGACAATGGTGTCATTGATTGAATAGAAAGAATTTTGGATTGCATTCATAACAGACCCTGCATCTGCGTTCGGGCATCCAAAATTCCTTACATATATTATATGGATCAAATTTGTGAGGAATCGATGCCCTCATTTTCTCTACAAAGTCCAGGAGCATGCTCTCTGAGGCTTCCATCCACTACGTGATCACATATTCTGGTTTTGTGAAACCAGAAGCGCCTGCCATTGGATGATCATGGATCTTTTAGAAAACAAGCCTATTGAATCTTGAGGATTTTTTCTTTTGCAAAGGTGACATTTTGAATGATTGATCTAGTCTATGTACCGTATCTCAAATAGAGAATAACAGTGGCCTACTGCAAAAAATTATAGCTTCTTCTCCAATGACTTCACCCCATTTTTTCATGGGGCGATTCCACACTAAATTATAGTAGCATGATTTCTCCTCATCCATGTGATCACACTAGTCTCTATCCTACTAGAACTCCTTGATATCATTACCGTCACTTTGTTAAAACCTGCACACTTAGAAAATAATGGATTGTTTGCATTCAAATATTTTCAAATATCTTACAACTTCTTGCCACAACTGTTGCAAGGAATTTTACAACTTCTTGCCACAAATGTTTCAAGGCCCTCGATCATCATGCACAGCTTTAAGTCATGTGGAGGAGATGCCTCTAGAGGGGAAGCTAAAAAAAAATTGCGTTCGACCTCCATATGAGAGAGAACTTGTGTCGTGTTACAAAGCCTAGAGGAACAGTTGAAGGGATGAACCACTCCATGCGATAGGTTAGGACAGATGCAAGCTTAAAGCCAAGAAAAACACCATGGTGACTTTGGACTATTCTTTCTTTTCTTGGCTCTAGTCTATGTGAAGGCTTCTCAAGCATAGGTTCTCCTACTGCTATGGGCCAACACCGTACACCCATAACCAAGCAGCCTTGGAACATTGTGCCTCTTCAACGGTTGGTGTTGCTTATCTCTGGAGCACCCAAGAGACTCTTTTATTTGCATTTGCTGCTGCCACCTAATGTACCTCCATGCTTTTGGAGGAACAAACACAACACACTTCTACAACTTAATCTCACTACAAACAATCTACTCTCCTACTCTATCTTCTATCATTTCTAATTGTGATATATATCATTTCTATTGTGATATAGAGTCTCTCTCATTCTTATGTTGTGGACGAGTTTTGGAGAAAGAACATCAAATCCATTGGCTCTCATACCATATTAGAAGATTAAGAAACCTACTCTATCTTCTATCATTTCTAGTTGTGATATATATCATTTCTATTGTGATATAGAGTCTCTCTCATTCTTATGTTGTGGACGAGTTTTGGAGAACGAACATCAACTCCATTGGCTCTCATACCATATTAGAAGAATAAGAAAATAGAGTTGTCGCAACAAATCTTTATTGATGGTTCTCTATATCATTGTAATTGTACACATATAAATATGTGAAGATTTAGCTTAAACTTAGACACACTACCTGTTGGCCCTTGGGTATGGAAGCAAGTGAATATCAAGGAAGAAAAGGTCAAACGTGAAATACGCAGAAGACATAGTGACTGTCACTAGGTCAAAGTAAGAAAAAGAGCAGAAAAGATGGAGCGAAGTGCGGAGAATCTAGCCGTTGGATGAGGAGATCAAGGATGACAGATCAACAAGAGAGATAGATCGAGGACAACTCAGAAAGTAGGGAAAGCCATCGTTACCACTGTGCAGAAAGAAAGGAGAGACAGGATGGCTAAGCCCAGGAAAAGTGGGTCAAGTTGACCAAGGGTTTTGGTAATTAGGGTTTTGACACCTAGGTTTCGACCTAAGGCTGTCGATGAGGAACAATGATATATAAATAGAGGTCGAGAGGATCTAGGTCGGAAGGTACTGTTGTTGGGAATTGATATTGATTAGTGTTGATTAAGAGATTATTGTACTGTGAGAGAGGGAGTGTTGAGAGCGAGAGATTCCTGGTATTGTAAGATCTTCAGTTGGGTGCGAGGATTAAACCCTGTAGCTGGGTGCATAGGATGGTAGAGGAAGAGAGAAGAAGAGAGGAGACCTGTTGGCTAAGAGCGCAGATCATAACTGTAGGCTTTATTTTAATATATTATAAGCGCAGTTCTGTGGACGTAGCCCTAGAGAAAGGGTAACCCACATATACCTTGTGTTGTGTGTATGATTGATGCTTTGATCTATGTTGTTGTCATATGGTTAATTGCATTACTGTGTTAGATCAGATCTATAACTGTGCAGGATAGATCTAGCTTGATAAGCGTTGATGCATATGGAGTTGTTGTTGTACTTAATCCACTTGGCATTCATTTGGTTGTAGACATCTCTGTCCTGTAACCCCCTCATAGCTGCTTCGGGTGAGACTGCATCTACTTCACAGGTGTTTCCGAAAGGGTCGGTAGCTAGGGCTTGTTGGTGTGCTCTTGGAGTGAACCTTTCTACCCCTGTGCCAACAAATGGTTCCATTGTCGGGACATGAATTTTCATGAGGGAATTTCAAGGTGGTTCCCATCAAATACAGAGATTGAAAAGTGGATAGAAGATCAGGAGAGGGACTTCGTTGAAGCCCAGAACAAGAACCCTAAACTGAGTACCGAAGATTGGCTACAAAGATACATTTTCACCGGCATTCACCATATTTTCTTTGGGGTAATCTATCAGGAGCTCCACAAGTGGTTGGCTAGATTAGCTGATACACAGTTTGAGATCAGATCTGGACCTCGTGTGGTTTGGACATTGACGTTGATACAGAGTGTTAAGAGATTTGATAATGTTGTATCCAGAGCCGTAGATTATTGGTTTGATAGTACCATTGGAGGGTATATCATCGAATTTTTTGTTGACAGAGTAGAATCGTATAGCCAAGCCGAGAGATACTTTTTCAAAGGACCCAGAGGGAAATTTTTGCATTTTATGAAGTTAAGAATCAAGATGCTCTTGCATGAAAAACACATCTTGAAGATACAGTAGATTGGTTGGACCTGAAGAGGCTAATGTTCAAAAACTCAGACAGTGACAAGGACACAGAAGATGGACATACACGTAGTGGAAGAGTATTCACAGGGGTTCATCTTGAGAACCTGTTTAAGAAAAACTATACAGAAGAGGGTTTCTATAGTAGGGAAGAGGTAGATCTAGCAAACGAAGAACATTCAGAACCCACCGGAATAGAAGAAGGGGAAGCTGAAGAACTTCACCAAAGCGAGCCAGAAACCTCAGGAATTTCACAAACTACTGAACTAAGTAATAACAACCCCCCTGTTGTTTTAGAAACATTAAACCATTAGAATAGTTAGAATCACCAGAGTCTGTAGAGTACCATTACAATCAGTTCAGTGTCTACTCAGACAAGAAACGTAGGCAGCTCCATGGCAGATGAGATGGGGCTCCCCATCTTTAGAGAAGATGGATCTGAAGATCCTAATCAAAATTGGTTCCTATGTGAAGCCTTATGGAACACTAAAACATTACCGACAAAGCTGTTAAAAGAAACCAGCTTAGCACCACACTGAGGGATCGCGCATTAGGATGGTACATGAAGCTTGTCCAAGGACTTGAGTAGCCTAAGCCACTGAATGAGATCAAGAACGTGTTGGTTGTAGAGTTTAAGAAACCTAAGTCGGAGTCACAATGTATCACCGAACTAAAGGAGATCAAGCAAAAGGTTGTCGAACCTGTTTGGGAATTTGATCAAAGATTCAAAACCTTAAGTGGAAGATTGACTTTTAAGATCCTAGATGAACAGAACAAGGAATTGTCCATCGCTTCCCTTCTACCACATATTAGAGTTCCCTTCATGCAACAGAAGATTGCATCACATGCATAAGCTTTGGAGATCGCCATGAAGCTTGAATCAACACCTATGGGAGAATCTAGCTCAGGCATGAGTGAGATCCTGAGCCAGCTGACTAGTTTGTCTCTGCAGGTCGAGGATATGAAGAAGGACAAGGGGAAGAACAAAAGAGAATATATCTGGTGTGTAAGATGCAAATCAGAAGTTCATGATAAGGAACATTTGTTGTAGGAAAATCTGCCTGCGGACAAGTAGATCGACCTCTAAGGCTTGACCTTAACCCTAGACAGAAAAGTGCTTATCATGGACACTGAATTTCTTTCGAATCTATCTAAGCCTAATGCATGAGAAGGAAGAGTAACA
>SNQJ01S0001990.1:461011-492582 GCA_010110895.2 Picea sitchensis | reverse complement strand
AATGGCCTAAAGCCGACATAATTAAAATAACATTACTAATCTAAATTACAACTAATGGCCTAAAGCCGACATAAATAAAATAGCATTTACTAATCTAATATGCCCCAATTAAGGGGTAATGAGCCAACATTAGGGCTTAACAAGAACCCTCAAGTACAACTGATATATGTTGAGCCTCGCGGAACAGACCCTAGATTCGTTGTTATTAATCGAGGAGGTGTTTCTACAGGAGAGGATAGAACAATCCAAAGAAAGATCGCAAAAGATTCAGGTATTAGGAAAGTTGCGGAGAAGACTCGTGATTTTGATGCAAAGAAATAAAGACAAATCTTCGAGGAAGTGAGATAGGAGTTCAAGAGAGACCAAGGGTCGTCATCAAAAACATGACCAAAAATAAAAGAGTATGGAATGCCTAAGGCATTTGACCAGTCAATTGCGCATAAAGAAGGAAAAGAGGTAATTAAACTCATCGAATTTTTGTACACTTGTCTTAAGTTAATTCAGGATGGGAACGATGTGCAAGAACTACAAAACTTAATCAAGCAGTATGAGCTAGGGAAGATAGACCCCTTACTAAATAAGGCAGTACACCAAATTGGCAAGAAGAGAAGAACAAATAAAGAATTACATCTGAATGCTTAGATAGGAGAATATGATATAGACTATGTGGTCCTCAACTTAGGATTGGAGGTCAATGTCATGACGAAGCAAACTTGGGCATTGATGGGAAAACCCAAGATGATCTATTCCCCTATCAAACTTCACATGGCTAATCAACAAGCTGTCAGCCCATTTGGATGATTGGAGCATGTCCCTATGGACATCGACGAAGTTAGAACCTTTGCATATTTTGAAGTAATTGAAATTGTTGATGATAGTTTCCCTTACCCTGCATTGCTTGGAATCGATTGGGCCTTCGACAACTCTATTGTTGTTGATTTGAAGAAAATATGTATGACCTTTGAAATACATGGCCTTAGGGTCATTGCACCCTTATATCTAGATGAGGGTCGGCGTTACACAGAGCCCATCAGAGAAGAGGACCATGCATACGAATTGGAAAACATCTACAAACTAATAGCCAAACAACAGGATTATATCAATCCTACAGCCAATGGGAACCTGAGCTGGCAAAGTGACAGTGTGTGTTCATTAGACTTGGAAGAAGCACTGGAGAACTAGAAGAACCAAATGTATGAAATCTCTACCAGAAGATGTGCTAGATTAACCAGAGAAGTTCGCTGGATCGGCATAAAATTGAGTAAGTTACCCACATTTGATGGCCTGAACCCCCTAGAAACATTCCTTTCATATTTTGAAACAAGTGTACCAACACAAAAACGATTGTTGGCAATGGATGAGGCCTTGAAAGCTACACCAGAAATATGGTGGGGGATGTAGAAAAGAAACATCACAGACTGGACACAATGTCGAACCTTGATGACAACACGGTTTTCAACACAAGCATTAAGCTATGAAGTAAGGTATACTGGTCGAAGATGCCCAAAGGACCATGTGTGAAGCTGTGAAGAGGCTTGGAGAGATATTCCTCGAGAACAATGGGTGCATAGATTCATTAACATGCTAGATACGACCCCTATCAATTGGGATCTTCAAGCGGAACTACGCCTCATCACCATAGATTGGGAAGGTATGATTCAAATTTTTTTACCACCTTTTTATTTGAAAGTGAATATCCTTCAATAGAACAAGAACTACATATTGTAAGACATAAGGTATTCGAAGAGGCATCTAGCCTCCCTATGGAACAAGAGGAGGATGAATGAACTGCGCCTCTCCAGAAATTGCAGACTTGATATAACATCAATGTTGATGATGACGATGACTCGAGGAAGGTCAACATTGTGGAGACAAAAGGCCAAAGATATGTGGAGGGACCAGGAGTTGAACGACCATTCATTGGATAGCCAATCAAGATCATAAAGGTTAATATTGGAACGGAGGAGACACCAAATCTTGCCAATGTCGGAGATTATTGGGATGCTGCTACCATTGACAAGATTATAGAGTTATTGCATGAATATCAGGACTTGTTTCCAACCAAGTTCACTGATATGAAGGGAATCAAAGGACCTATAAGAGAGATGGGAATACCTTTGAAACCAGATGTGAAGCTAGTCAAGCAAAGACCCTACAGATTGAATCCAAAATACAAGGAAAAAGTGAAGATTGAGCTCAACAGAATGATGGAAGTAGGGATTATTGAACCATTCGAGGAATTAGAATGGATCAGCCCTATGGTGGTACAAGACAAGAAGACAGGAGAAAACAAAATATGTGTGGACCTCAGGAAATTGAACGATATTTGTCTGCATGACCCTTTCCCTACACCATTCACTGATGAAGTATTAAACAACATGGGAGGACAAGAGGTATATTCTTTTACAGATGGATTTTCAGGATACCATTAGATACGGATTGCCAAGGAGGACCACCATAAGACCACGTTTTCCATAGAATGATGATCCTTTCAATACACAGTAATTCCATTTGGACTGAAGAATTCCCCATCCATCTTTTCCAGGGTGGTGGTCGAAGCATTCAAAGAATTTTTACATAAATTTTTAGAAGCATATTTTGATGACTGGATTGTATTTAGTTTGTTGAAAAACCATATTGAATGTCTAAGGCTAATGTTGGATAAATGCAGGCAGTGTCAAATTGCTTTAAATTTGAAGAAGTGCACCTTCTTCTCACCATTTGGAGTATTATTATGCCATATCATATGCAAGTAGGGATTGCTAGTTGATACATCTAAAGTTGCAATTATCTTCTTCAGTTAAATAATTGTGCACTACGCTAGGACACACTAGCTATTACAGGAAATTCATTAAAGGCTATTCCCAAATTACAACACCAATGGAGAAGTTGCTGAAGAAGGACTTCCAGTTTGGGTGGACAGATGAATTCCAGCAGAGCTTCAACACACTGAAACAGAAGATGGTCACTGTGCCCATTCTAGTTTTTCCAGATTGGAGCAAGGAGTTTCATGTGCATGTCGATGCATCTTTTATTGCACTAGGAGTAGTACTGGCACAACCATGAACAAGAGACAATGATCACCGGTTAGCCTTTGCTAGAAGGAAGCTATACACAACAGAAGTTAATTACACCACCACAGAGAGAGAAGGATTGGCCATGGTATATTCACTACAAAAATTCCGCCACTACTTACTAGGAGGACACTTTAAAATGTTCACATATCACTCTGCACTAAAATATCTAGTCAATAAACCAATGTTGGGGGGGTAGATATGTAGATGGCTCCTGTTGTTTCAGGAATATGATTTTGAGATCATAGTTAAGCCAGGAAGAATGAACAAGGGCTCTGACCACTTGTCAAGGTTGGAACATGGAGAAGAACCCACCAGTTTGGAGGATACACTACCAGATGCACAATTGCTCGTCATTAGAAATATTGATGACCACTTCGCAAACATTGTCTAGTTTCTGACAACAGGGATAACACCTAGTGAGTATACAATTCCCTAGAAGAAACAGCTCATGGTGCACACTACAGAATTTCACTAATAGTTGGTCAGCTATACAATATGGGACTTGATGAGATACTAAGAAGATGTGCTATGGAGGCAGAGTGCCTACTAATCCTTGCAGAAGCTCATGAAGGCATCGCAGGAGGACATGATGCAGGGAAAGCAACTGCGCAGAAGGTCCTGCGAGTTGGCCTTTGGTGGCCTACCTTACATAGAGATGTTAAGGATTATGCTAGATCTTGTGATATATGCCAGAGAGTTGGAAAACCATCCTGAAGAGATGAAATTCCATTAGCACCGCAGATGACCCTACAAGCATTTGAAAAATGGGCCATTGACTTTGTGGGACCTATAAACCCACTAGGGAAGCACACAGGAGAAAGGTACATCATTACTATGACTGAATACTTAACCAGATGGGCTGAATCCAGAATAGTCAAGGAATGTAGTGCAATTATAGCTACGTGCTTTATCTTTGATGACATAATAACCAGGTTTGGATGCCCTAAGACCCTTATGAGTGATCAAGACACCCATTTCGTCAATAAGACAGTGGAAGCTCTGACTGAAGAATTTGCAGTTCACCATCAGAAGAGTACACCTGACCATCAACAAGAAAATGGAATGGTTGAAGCATTCAACAAGATCTTGGAGACAACATTGGAAAAGGTTTGCAGTGTGAACAAGGACGAGACGGATTTAAGAGTACCATCAGTACTCTGGGCTTATAGAACCACTTGCAAGAAATTAACAATGCATATCCCTTTCAAGTTGGTTTATGGCCTTGAAGTTGTTTTCCTGATGGAATACTTGGTACCAAGCTTAAGAATTGTTGCATTTATAGACATGGATGATATTGGCGCTATCCACAAGAGGCTAGAACAATTGGCTAAATTGGAGGAAGATCGATTCATTGCAAGATTCCACCAGGAGGTTCAGAACGAATGAGAGAAGGCATATCATGAAAAGCACATCAAGAAGAAGACATTCAAGCAGGGTGACTTAGTACTGGTGTATGACAGTAAGTTCATAAGAGACCCAGAGAAGTTCAGGATGCATTGGCTTGGACCATACGAGATCGCCTATGTTACAAAAGGAGGAGTTGCACAACTACAAACATTGAAGGGAGAATGGAAGGAAGGATTGGTGAATAGGAGTCGACTAAAGTTGTACTACGACAACCAGTTGCCTCACAGCTCTCAATAAAAACAAAAGGAGAAGGGTCTAGGTACCAAGTGCATTTGAAACTAGTTACCAGACACAGAAAAGACAGTTTGCACAAGGGAAGAGAAGCGACACAAAGCAAAAAGAAAAGACTACACTGTGCAGTCCAAAGTCGAAGTAAAATAGAAAGATCAGATATGAAGTGCCTTGGGACGAGTCACAGGTGAGTGTTGGGGGTTGTTGGCCCTTGGGTATGGAAGCAAGTGAAGATCGAGGAAGAAAAGGTCAAACACGAACTGTGCGGAAGACACAGTGACTGTCACTGGGTCGAAGTAAGCAAAAGAGCAGAAAAGCTGGAGCGAAGTGCGGAGAAGCTAGCCATTGGATGAGTGTATCAAGGATGACATATCAACAAGGGATATGGATCGAGGACAACTCAGAAAGTGTGGAAAGCCACCATTACCACATCTCATAAAGAAAGGAGAGATAGGCCGACGAAGCCCGAGAAAAGTGGGTCAAGTTGACCTGGGGTTTTAGACACCTAGGGTTTTGGTAATTAGGGTTTTGACACCTAGGTTTCGACCTAAGGTTGTCGGTGAGGAACTATAATGTATAAATAGAGGTCGAGAGGACCTAGGTCGGGAGGTACTATTGTTGGGCATTGATATTGATTAGTGTTGATTAAGATATTATTGTACTTTGAGAGAGGGAGTGCTTAGAGCGAGAGCTTCCTAGTATTTTACGATCTTCAGCTGGGTGCGAGGATCAAACCCTGCAGCTGGGTGGGTAGGACGATAGAGGAAGAGAGAAGAAGAGAGGAGATCTACTGGCTAAGAGTACAGATCTGAATTGTAGGCTTTATCTTAATATATTATAAGTGTAGTTATGTGGACGTAGCCCTAGAGAGAGGGTGACCCACGTATACCTTGTGTTGTGTGTATGATTGATGCTTTGATCTCTGTTGTTGTCATATGGTTAATTGTATTATTATGTTAGATCAGATCTATAACTGTGCAGGATAGATCTAGCTTGATAAGTGTTGATGCATATGGAGTTGTTGTTTTACTTAATCCACTTGACATTCCTTTGGTTGTAGGCATCTCTGTCCTGCAACCCCCTCATAGTTGCTTCAGGTGAGACTTCATCTGCTTCGCAGGTGTTGCCAAAAGGGCCAGTAGCTAGGGCCTGTTGGTGCACTCTTGGAGTGAACCTTGGGTCTGCCCCTGTGCCAACACTACCTTATCACAATCATAATTAGTTCAGAGAATATCTCAACCATATATTAAATTAGAATCTAATTTCACTGGCATCTAAGAACCTCTTCAAACCACTCAAGAAGACTATTCAAGTAGGGACATTTCTACTTGACAAAAACTAATACGATGACAAACTTATGTGACTAAATACTAACACATAAGACAAGTATGAGTTAACTATTCTATAGTAAATAACAGTACAAAATGTCATAATGCATTTTTTCTAATGCACTTACACGGACTAATGCACCCTTGTGTTTTTGGTGCGTTTATGCCACCACATTAGTAGTGAATCTAGAAAACAAGAAATCATTTTGTTATCTAATCAATTTGGAGCATTAAGGTGTAAAGGGTGCATCAATAATAGTGCTCTAAAAACACTAGCCATTAAAACAGTAAGAGAAAAACCAAGTTGAGGCATGTTACAAGCAATATATGCAATGCATCTAGTCATGTCTAACATACCATATAATCTATCCAGGTACCACTTGAAATATTTGGTGTATTCAAGTATTTTTTAGATCTAGGGGAATTAGTAACTGGTAGATATTATCTAGGTGAGGTCCAAGTTCAAATTTAGCTAGTTGCCACTACAAACCTTATACTAGTGTCAAAATCCTACAAGTTGGTGCATAGCTCGGAACTTATCACTTAGCAATGGTCGATATGTCTTGAGACACACCCGTAGGAGGATCCCACTCCTATGAGCATCTATCCTTCTAGCTTTATCGTCAAGTCTCATTAGATATTTGAACCCAAGTAGAGAATGCAAGACCTACCTCCCAACTATTCAAATTATTACCCCTCAACTTTGATACATTCACAGTGACTCTAAAAAATGTAGAATATATACACTAACTAAATTAAACACTATTATGTGTTAGTGCATATTAATCACACCAATAAAAATGCATTGAGAAAACTTAAAAGCATTATAGAAACTAAATACTACCTACACTCTCCAATGCATCCAATCTATATTAATTCGACTAACTACTACGATTAGTGTAGCGAACATATGCCAAAATATAATAAAATCGAAGGCGCCATTATAGCTCAGCCGAGCATAATTTTCCTTTATGGTGCATTCATGTTAACTTGATAATTATTGTCTACGTGGATACCTAGCTCCATTATCAGTTCATACATGACTACGTGATTCGCCATGCACTCATGTCTTGTGGACAGAGAATGCATTATAAAATTCAAGAAAAATGTAAAACAAAATCATCAGTTTTAAGAGTAAAGAAGAAAACAAACCATTAAGATTTTAATGAAGAAATAATAAAATAGAACCAATGGTTTTCTTTTTATCATTCAGTATGTATGGTCATAAAATTAAGAAAAATGTTTAAGGTATTTTTTTATTGAAATTAAAATGTAAAGGAATAAATACTAAAATAGAATAGTTTTTTATCATCATTAGCATGTATGGTAATAAAATTAAGAAAATTTCTACAAGTTTTAATGAAATTGAAAATTTGAATCCATTAGAGATGATGTTTGATAATTTAAAATATCAATTTAATGGTTAAATTTTTGGTGGAATATAGATAAGTTATGCATTTACGTTAGGATGAGAATAAAGCACTAAGAGAATTGTAAATATCATTTTCATCTGGTTATAAAATTAAGAAAATGTATAGAAATATTCTTTTAATGAAATTGAAAATTTTAATCTATTAAGAATGATGTTTGTAAATTTAAAATAGCAATTCAATATCAAATTTTTGATGGGATATAGTTAAGTTATGCATTGATGCTAGGATGAGAATAAAGCACTAAGGGAATTGTAAATATCATGGGAAATGACCAAGTTTAAATTTGTTTACAATACTTAAAGGTATTCTTGAGTATATATCATGAGTATTTAATGCACATGTGCACCTACACTTTGCTCATACATTCATATTTATTTTTTATTGTTAAATTGCATTAATGTTTCATATTAGTATTATTGCACCATAATGGTGTGTTATAATTTGGTGCACCAATGTTTTTATAATAAAAGTGCATCAATGTGTCTAGCAAATTTGGGTACACTCACATAAATTTTCATTAAAACCCTTTCCTTGCCACCTCCATTATAGTATATCTAGGAGAATAAATTGTGTTAAAAAACATTTACTAAACTCTGCATTTCTTGTAATGCTCTAATACCTCAAAGATTGTCTATGTCCTAATTTCATACTAATCAATTTTGATTGCAACTAATCTTTCAATCGACTTGTAGGTTCTATGGTTATCCTTCTAAATGAAAACATGGTTATGTGATAGAGGGTTTTACCTAGAAATTCCTCCCAAAATATGGAGTTTGTAATGTTGATCATGGTGCTTGGGATGACAACCACATCAAGAATTAGCTTCCCCTTTATAGTAGTAGGATCTTGTAAATATTTCCTAAAGAAATTGACGAATTCACATACCTTTACAATGTCATGATCCAATTGAGATCTTCAATGACACTTTGAAAAACAAACAATAAATTTACACAGCTTTCACAATAACCTGCTATC
This sequence comes from Picea sitchensis, assembly GCA_010110895.2. Classification (NCBI taxonomy): domain Eukaryota; kingdom Viridiplantae; phylum Streptophyta; class Pinopsida; order Pinales; family Pinaceae; genus Picea; species Picea sitchensis. Next base: position 484,131 of record SNQJ01S0001990.1, on the reverse strand, counting down.
TTGGGATAACCTTTATAATTGATTAGTTATCTCCTGTACATTATTTCTCATCGAATTTGTAGTCTTTGTCTTCTAAATTTTTTCTTTTATTCCTATTTCATTCCATTATTTCTTCAACTGCCTCCTCCAATATTGTCTAGGTCATCCATATTTGTTAGGATTTTCATTGGTTATGATAAAGGCTTTGATATGCTTAGTTTCCTTTGTTAATTAGATCACTTTACAATTCTTTGTTAAAAAATCCTTCCATCTTGGATAATCCATTCAATTTGGTTATGAAAAAGGATTTGATATGCTTAGTTTCCTTTGTTAATTGGATCATTTTACAATTATTTGTATAAAATTCCTTCCATCTTGGATAATCCATTGAATCGTGTGTGTTAAGACAATACAGATTACAATGCATTGTTCAAGGAATGCTAAAATGACAATTTTTAATTGTATGTTTACAAGATCCACATGCAAATACATGTATGTTTACAAGATCCACATGCAAATACATGTATGTTTTATTTCCTTATAAGAAGTTAATGATAGAATAAATATAGAATTATTCCTATGCCCATAAAACATTTGCATCTATTGCAATTCATGGTAATAGTTTCAACCCTGGAAGAGTGTCAAAAATCACAACAACTCCCTTTCTTATTTAGGTGCTTGGGTTATGATGATATTTTTGTTGATATCACACATTTGGAAAAAGTATAAACTATTTGAAATTTATGGGTTTATGTATTTCAAGATTGATCCATTATGTATATCTTGTTGTCTTCCATATTTGATATTTTTAGGTTCATGGTGTTTGGCTTCATATAATTTCCTATGATTTTATTCATCCTTCCACTATTCCTTGCCTGTTTTAGTTGCATTCTCTACATCTTCTATCTCAATGGTAGTATTAAGGGACATTTTTATATGATTTTGGTCTAGTTATCCAAATGTGTGATTGAATGGTATGAAAAACACTTAATATAAGCAAGTATTGACCCTAAGGTGTGATACTTCAATTGGTTGACTATATATTTGAGGTGAGAACCATAAATTGAACATTTTCTCCTATTAAATGATCAATTCCTCTTATCTATGAGAAATCCTAGAAGATTCATTGTTGGGATATTCATACAACTCAAAAAACTAGTTGACCACTTCATCCAAACTTCTACATGGACATTATTTATAGGTATTCCAATTCATGTGAGTGTTGAGCCTCATAGATTTCCTTTAAACATTACCCATTTGTTCCATAAATATTCTTTCTCGTTTTCCCCCAAAAGCATTCCAAGTCAAAATATATCATCTTACCCATTTAATGTTCCATCATAGTTATGCAACCTGGAGATATTAGTCTAATGCTTGTGTTTTGCTTCACTTCCTTTTGTCATACTAATAGTATTTGTACCATTATTGTCTGGACGAAGTTTTCTCCTTTTGATTCTTGAAATATTGGGTAAAATATTTTGATGACTCCTTTTGGAATTAATATCTAATCTTTTATGTCATTTACTACTAAGATTACAATGCATATTTGAACATGGTTTCAATTGTTGTGATCTCTACATGTTTTATAATACTATCCATAGGTGATTAGTTCCCTTTTCTTGAATCATGCATTTTAGGAATCTCCATGTCGTGTTCTCTATCCTAAGTTGAATTAGGTTTAATATATTCCAAACCTTGAAAAATATTCTTTGTTGATAGCATTTTGGGACATAGTTAATTGTGTTTTTCTTACAACACTTTTTTAGGTCTTTCACCACCAAAAATCTAATTAGAGTCTACTAGAAGTATGATCTTTCTCTTGAAATATCCATCTGAGATCATTGAATTACCCCCAAATGTTGGGCAATAAATAGATACCAAGCTATAAAATAATCCAAGCAAAATAAAAACCGCGTTCCACTCAAGTACCATGATCAATGAGTTGATTGGATCATCTCGATCAATGCACATATTGACTTACCCTAAGAATCTATTCATAGGAAAATAATGGTAACATAAAGAAATAGTGACAATCTAAAAAACATAAATAAATAACAAAATACTAGAAATAACTTTAAAAAATGATATATAATTTTTTATAACCAACCCTATATATACTAAATTATAATATTAAAACATTTCTTCAATATTTTTATCTCATCCATGATCTATTACATCGTCTCATATTTTGACAAATACAAAAACTATACCACAACACATACCATAAAACATAGTTATTTGAGTGGGGAAGCTCAAGTATAAAGATGAAACCCACTATAGATTGAAAGGACTTTGATTTTAAAAATGGTAGTAGCACAAGAGTTCAAACTTAAAATATCAATAATCATAATCATTTATCTAGGATCTACATATCATATTCAATATTTGTATTTCATTCATGATCTATTATGATCTATTACAATGTCTCATCTCTCCACAAATACAAAGAACATACCACACAAAATACTATAAAATATAGTATTTGACTGAGGAAGTTCAAGTATAAGGAGGAAACCTACTCTAAGATAGAAATACTTTGATCTTAAAATTAGTGGTAACACAAGAGTTTAAACTTAAAATGTGAATCATTATAATCATTTATTTATAATTTATATATCATGTCATAATGATAAGAATTTATATATCTTATTATAATAATAAGAAAGGAAAAATAAATTAATCTCTTATCAACAATCTATAGTTAAAGTTCAATCGAATTAACCAACCTGATAATTTTTTAATTAATCTATTTTACATCTCCCTAAATTAGTGAATATTGATTACAAATGAGTATCTATAGACTCTACACAAAACATTATTATAATATTTAGATATAAAAATATCAACAGAAATTTCATAAGTTTATAATGAACTTATGATATAACTTGGTTACAAACTTCCTCATAATGTTCAGTGGTAAAGTCATTATTACGAGAATTATCATTTTCATCTCATGTTAATATTAATATATGGATCAACATATGCACTATTGGTTAGAGGATAGTCTGATTAAGACTTCCACGAGACCTTATGCCCTAGTCACCGACCAATCATGGGCGCTTTAAGATAAATGAAAGGATAGAACATGGAATAAATATCTAGTAGACAAGGAACTATATATTAGAGAGCACATTCAAACTTGTACCTAAACCCTAAAGGCATTCATCATTTTAGATTTTATTTAGTAAAACATGCTCAAACTAAAATATTTTTTTAAAAGGAAAACTATGGGTTGCAGTTGGTCTTATAACAAACTACTCATTACCCTTCCTTGGGTCATATAATATGAATTTATGATAATTCTTCAATCTAACACTTACCAAACAAGAAAAATAAGAATATAAAATTTTTGACGATAATCTTAAAAAAAATATAATTGAAAACTCATGTTTCTAAACTTAGAAAAATTGAGAGATGTGACAAGGTTGAAGGAAATCCCATGTAAATAATCAATAATCAATAGGTGCAAATTGATATATTTGTAAATTTAATAATCATAATTTATAAAATAATAATATTAAATATATTATTTATTTTAAAATAATGTAAAAATGATTTTTTAAAAACATTTAAGATATATCTTTACATTTTTTTATGAAATAAATTCAATCTATATTGTGAAAATGGTATTATTGAAAGTAACCGCTAACCACTTTTAAGTTTTAGCTAATGCATATGTATATAATAACAATTGTAAATTATAAAAATTTTGATTAATTAAATCAAGGAAAAAGTAATACAATCAAAATGACATTTTTAACACAAAGTTAATCATGAAAAAGTAATACAATCAAAATAATATTTTTAACACAAAGTTAATCATGATTTAATATGTCAATAAAAATGCATTTTTACCTAATCTCAAGCACAATTCATTAGTTACAATTGAATAATAAATTTGTTGATGGAAAGGAAAATGGAATAAAGTTTTTTTTTTTAAATGCATTATGTTTTAAAAAGTAAATAAAATATGGAAATTTAACATTTTATTCTAATCACAAGTTATATATGTTTCATTATTTTTTTATTAATTTATTTTTATTTTATTATTAATAATGTAATTTTTTATTTTTTATAGGCTTTTTCACTTTGATTGAGTTATTAAAATACATCACAACCAATATTAATATTTATTTATGGTGACCATTACCTACCAATGTTTCAAAATGGGTCGTTACAATCCATTTCTTGACCTTATTTACATCATAACACCAAACAACTCACTTTTTGTAACTGTATGGGTTTGTTACTTGGCCCACCATGAGAGCGAGCACAAGCATATGTTGAATTGAAAATGATGTTCTTTGAGAGAAGTATACTAAAGTGAATATTATGTGGAATGAAATTCTACCATATAGATATGTTATTATTGTAATAACATGTAATTATAAGATATAAATAATAATTATAGTCAAAGAATGTTTACAAGGCATGATAACAATAACAATTATAATGATGTTATCACTTTAAACATATGGAAATGAATTTTATATTTTTCTCTCCATTTTTAAATCTATCGTAATTCTAGATTTATCAAACAATAAGAAGGATCAAATTTTTTATGGTGCAAACATTTTTTAGAGTACAAAAATTGGAGGAAAGATTTGAACTTCTATATAGTTGATCCTTTGTGTCCTTTATCGAACGACGATTAAGATACATCTAGAGTGATCATATTTTATTTTTTGTTCACACCATTGTTATATATGTAGAAAAATGATAGCTTAAAGAAGATTTACCGCCCATCCATAGACTCTTTCTCAAATGAATCCACCTCTAACTTGAGAAACATATTGTGCAAGGGTATTGTTTAAGTGCCACTTTGAAGGTTTAAGCAATGCATATATTGGTAATCGTAAATTGTCAACATCCTTACTAGCCACAATTAAATCAAGGAAAAGGAAGTACAACCAAAATAACCTTATTAACACCAACTAGGTCACTATTTAGCAATCATGATTGAATATATCACTGAAAATGCATTCTTACCAAGTATTAAGCACCCCTTATTAGCCACAATTTGATAATGTTTTTTTTTTGGGTGGGGTGGGGTGGGGTGGGGTACAAATGAAGAAAAACAACATTGGAAGATGCATTAGGTTTCAAAAAAAAAGAAAAACATTGAAACTTTACATTTTGTTTTTGTCACTTGTCACACATGTCTCATCTTTTTCTACATAAATTTATTTTTATTTTATTATTAAACACATGGGTATTTTCCCAATTAAAATACTTCCTTTCTTTTGAACTTGTATTATCAAAATACATCAAAACCAACATTAATATTTATGTATTTTAATAGAAACAAATATCAAAATACATCATATATAATATTCATATTATATTCATATTCATGCAAGATGGTTTTTACCTTCCATTGTGTCAAAATGGGTTATTAAAATTTAAAGGACATTCCTTCACCTTATGTGTATCAGAAATCCAACAACCCAACCCACTTTTTGAGTATGTGTTCTCTCTAAAACAACCCACTTTTTGAGTATGTGTTCTCTCTTAAAGATCTTCATGAGAAGGAATAGGTGGTTATTACCTTCCATTATGTCAAAATGGGTTGTTAAAATTTAAAGGTCATTCCTTCACCTTATGTGCATCATAATCCAACAACCCACTTTTTGAGTATGTGTTGGTCTTTTAAAAATCTCTATGAGAAGGAATACATTACAATGAAGATAATGTTTCATAATGTTTCTTGAGAAGAACAACCCACTTTTTGAGTATGTGTTGGTCTTTTAAAGATCTTTATGAGAAGGAATACATTACAATGAAGATAATGTTTCATGATGTTTCTTGAGAAGAATTACATGAGAGTAAATATCTGGAATGTTTCTTGAGAAGAAGTACATGAGAGTGAATATTTGAAATGTTTCTTGAGAAAAAGTACATGAAAATAAATATGTGGAATAAAATTTTAATATTTGGATTTTTTTCTTTCTATTTAAAATTGCATCTTAATTTTTACTTTGACAATAAATATAAACCATTTTAAAAATATAAAAATATAAGAAAAACTTTTCATTTTAAAAATTTTGATCCTAAATATTGTCTTAATTTTTACTTTGACAATAAATATAAACCATTTTAAAAATATAAAAATATAAGAAAAACTTTTCATTTTAAAAATTTTGATCCTAAATACTTTTATCAAACAAAAATTATAATAAATTTACAACTAAAACAAACTTTTCCATATAGACAAAGAAAAAATCTTAATAATTACTAAATAAAATAAGCTTTTCCATGAAAACACAACATCGTAATAATTACCAAAAAGGAAAAAGAAATCTTAGAAATCTTAACAGTGGATAAATACAATAATAAGCTAGCTTTTCCATGAAAACACAACATCCTAATAATTACCAAAGAGGAAAAAGAAAGCTTTAGAAGAATACCAAGATTCTGGTACATCTTAAAGTCATCTTCAACAAGTTTGCATTTATACTCTCAAGATATCCAATCATGCTCAAGTATGGGATTGAATTACATAACAGAAAATGTTAAGCTTCAGTACCTCACTTGTTGAGAGCTTAACCTTCGACACTAATAAGAGATCAACCTTAAATGCTCACACCCAAGTCTCTTAACAACAATATTTTCCATAATATGCACTTTGAATAGGATAATATTCATAATCTGCTTTGAATGGGTGAAAAAATGAGTACCGCCCAAACTAGGCGCTTCGGTATTTTCAAACCTATAATCGAAGTACACGGTTCGTCAACGCATGCTTGACGCAATTTCACATTTACGACTGGTCGCAGAATTCAGCAGTCCCATATCCAGAATCTGGCTCTACAATCCGCCATGACCATGGCCCAAGCAATCCACAGACGAGTTCTGGCAGAAATGAGGAGTGCATATAATCGAGGAAGGGCTCCATAAATCTGTCCATGGATTCTGCAAATTCCGGTTTCCACCCTCCTCGTTGCGGAAATCCATGGACAGCTTTGGTATTTGGACCGAATTGGGTTCTTCCGCCCTTGCCGAAATTAACAGACGATCCCAACAATTTTCTACAGGAGAAGGAGAAGCGTTCAGCATCGCCTTGAGGCTCGAAAATCCTTCGATTTTCTTACCTTCATCGGCGAATACTTGGAAGACCGGATCTACGAATCCCCCATAGACCGTCGATTCCATCAGATTGTTTAGGTCTGATTCAACAGACCAGCCCAGAGAACTGGTTATGTCGCTCTTTGTAACGTTATCTTGCAGGGAGCTGCTCGGTTCTGTTGTAATTTCATGGCAGGCAAGGGAATCGGTGTCCCGGACACAGATTGTCTTAGCCTCCTGAACACGTTTATTATCAACAAATTTTGGTATTTTTCCAGGAGAAAGCTGAGAATCCTGTGATATACAGTCCAACTCTTCGCAAGTCGAAGTGACTTCTGCCTGGCTCATTGCTTTCTGTTCTATCCATTTCAGAGGGGTGGCTTTTCTGTATATACGACAGAGCACTACTTCCACCTGCAAAGCCAATCAGACAAACAGCAATGAACTAGAGTTGGTTATTCTCATGGATCATGTTTAATGAATTATTTTACTGGGATAATCTCTGATATATCATATGTTGGACTGAGAAAGCTTCCAAAGACTTGAAATAAAGAGATGGCTGTAAGTGAAAATTGATACCATACAATAACAAAAATAAGATCAAAGAAAATGTAAGGCAATTGGCCAATAGACTAGAAACTAGAATAAATAAAAAAGAGCATCAAAATCATAAACAAGACCAGCTCACCTTGGGTTTATCAAAGTCAGGCAGTCTATACTCGTTCATAATCCAGTCTGTTTTCTGTCCCCGGGGGGCTCGTCCTCTATAGAAAACCAGCGTTTTCTTCAGCCCAATACATTTAGCATTATTTTCGCGAACGGACCGATCAGATCCCGTGGCCTTCCAGTACCCAGAAGCCGTAATCCGATTAGGCCGACCTCGATTATTCTGGCACCTCTCATCTCTCGGAACGAAGAAGAACAGCTCTCTTTCACCCAAACTAGCAAAGCCTGCAACGATTCATTCAGTGAATTAATTACAAGTTACAGTAATACCTGAAACTCAATTTTCAGCCATCAAAACATTACAGAAACAACCAATTAATTACAGGCTCAGTGCTACAAATTCGTGCAATTCAATTTTAGCCTAATACTGTAGGATTCAAGGACATACTGGGCAGATCCCAGGGATCATAACAATACAAATCGAGCATCCGTATGAAGTTGAAGTTGTGGAGCTTCCCTTGTACCATTCTCTTCAGATAAAAGCCCACCAACTCCTGCTCTGTAGGGTGGAACCTGAAGCCAGGCAGTTCATTGAGATTCTCGCTAAAGCCTCGCTGGCCAACGTTCATTTCCATATTCATATGCAAAAGTTTTCTCCGCCCTGGATGCACAGAGGAATTGTATGGTATGGTATGGGAGTTGAATAGTTTTATAGACCGAGGTTGGATAATATCATCGATTACATGGTATTTAGTGATATGGTTTTCAATGGGACTGATATTACAGAGGAAGGACCGCTTCCGCAGTTGTTGACTGACCATTCTGAAAAGGACCCCTGTTTTCAATTCGTCCCTCAATGCCGCGTATAGGAGTCAATAAGACTGCAGAATTTGAAGTGTCAAAGTTCAATGCAAGTAGAGAATTTGAAGAGTTAAAGTTCGATGCAATTAGAGAGAAAAAGTGGATGACAGAGCGCTGACGCATAAAGTAAAAAGATAGCAATTACACAGTAAGTTACTCTGTGTAGAAAGTAAACTATTCCGTTAAGGGTTATGGTGAGAAATTGTTAGATCCTCAGATTTGAGTGATTATTTCTGTATAATTTGAGTATCTCAATTGTTTTTCAGCAAGCTGATTCCATTTTTGCATTTATAAACCGATTTTAAACAACAAAAAATAGTAATTTCTTGCAAATTTATATAGCCGGAAGCTATTTTGTAAAAACTTAGTCTAAACTTCTACCTTTGGGCTCTTTTCCTGCTATTATTTTTTTGTCAGCGTGCTGAAACCATATATGCATTCAAAAATGCAATTTAAACAACAAAAAATAGCTATTTTGATTTTGTCCACATTTACTGGAAAAAACCAAAAGGTAGAACATTTAGCCAAAGCCTTTAGTAAAACAGTTAGACAACACCTTTTGTGAAAGCAGTAGTCTAACTATTCTAGTTTTGGTTAATTAACTTAAACTAATTAGTTTTAGCCTCAATTTAAACTAAAACCACTTTTAGATTTTAATGTAAAACATAGAAGTGTATGATTAATTAAAATTGGTGGGTGTATTAAAAGTACAAGAGCAAAACTCTGCCCCCTTAAGATAGTTTATTTTAGGTGGCATGGTTTTTCTTAAATAAGAGTGATGAGTTGTAGTAGTCAATGATGGCTATGCCATGACTATCCTCACTTTTAATTTACAATTAAATTGTAACAAGGGTAAGCTCTAGTTTTATGTATGAAAACATAAAGAAATAAGTTAACTACCCAAAATCCACAAACATAAAGAGTGAAATTATGCCTTTTTACTTATCATCTATAAAGCATTCCAAATAGCATGATTTTTCTTTAGTAATTGTAATATATTAACTTACATTAATAAATAACAATTAATGATAATTGTATATTATTATTAATTAACAGCTAAATAATGATAAGTTTTAACATATATATATATATATATATATATATATATATATATATTAGTATACCTGCTAAAGGCCTAGGTATATAGGATTCAGTTCAAAGTTGATTGCATATTAATCAGTTATTGACCATAAAATTTATGTGTTTTTTTTTAATGTCATACTTTAGAAACGTTTTAATTTTAATTTTTTCAATTATTTAAAAAATAATTTGGACCATCCTATTGGCTGATGAAATTAACCTCTTATTGCAGAGGCGGCGGCTGTTTGTAAATGAACACATAGGTGTTATAACCCTAAATTGCACCACACATGCTTACCTGGCATCAGGCCAACTCATATCCTCTCTTTGCCAAAAACACTGCTGAACAACTCTTTGAAAATCCTCTTGTGTAAAGGCCCACGCGCCATAACCCATTATTGCACGCGTGTACACACTGGCTGACCCAAAACAACCCGCGTGGACCGACAAAAGCATGGAAAAATGAAAGTTGTCAACGGAACAAAAAGCTATGGGTGAGTTAACTAAAACTCCCGGCCATGCATGGCTGAGGGTTCGTCCAAATACCTAGCTCCTTCTAGCCTATAAAAGAAGGGGTAAGGGTACCATTTGGAAGCAGGAAGAATATAGCAAAGAAACTCTGCCCATTTACGTATTCCATTGTCCCAACCCTTTAGCCTTTCCTAATGCCAAAGGAGATTTAAAGCAAAGCAGTTGAAGGACAGAAGAAGAGGAGCCCAGGATCAGGTTCAAGGAGCAGTGGTCGGTCTCAGTTTTTGTAAAGTTGACTCATTTTAAGTAATAAAGAGAATGTTTTTCCCGTCCCAATTCATGAACTTTTTATGGTTTGATTAGTTTATGTTTGATTTCTAACCCGTGAGTATATAAGTAGTATGCATGCATAGTTGTTGCTCATCTGGAATGCAGGTCAGCTTTGGAAGAAGTATTGCGAACAAGTAATCAAGCACAACGGAGGATCGACATCAAACGTCGGTAACAAAGTACGTGGATCTTTCCATGCATTTACTAAGAAAAGGGGATTTAAATCTAGGGATGAAGGTAGAAAGTAATTTCTATTCGGTCATATCTGCATGCAAAGTCTGAACTCTATTTGCTAGTCCGTAGGTTGTTTTTCCCCAACAACAGAATTGGCGACCGTATTGGGGATTAACTCTTTAGGGTTCCTGGAACTTTATTTATTTTTTGGGTAGTTTAAAAACTAGTTTTTCTTGCTTGTCTTTTCTTTTCGTTTCTGTAAAGTCTGAACTAGCAAGGAGTCTGGTTTTCCATACCAGTTTTCCCTGACTTTTTCTTGACTGTGTTTTTCGGGACCCACAGAGGTACACGCGGCCTGCACAAGGTCTGCACGCATGTACCCATGCCCTATCCTCTTACAGTCGGCGTGTGAACACTATTTGTAGAGGTAGCAGTAGCGTGTAGGAGTTCAGAGAACCTCAGAGGCAGTCCTCCTCTTCCCTGTCAGAATCACATATTCTCAGGGGGTTTTCTGGAATTTTGTCTGAGTCTTGTTTGCTAACAGTCCTATCTAGATTGTTTTTGCCTTATTATTTTTTCCTTGCATTATTTATTTTTCTGTTAGAAAGAGTATCCAAGCCTTCAAGGGATTCTGGTTATCAATACCAGAGGTCTCTTTTTGGTTTGGTCTGTCTGTTTTCATTTTTTCTTAGAGTTTAGATATACACACAGCCTGTACAAGGTCATCCCGCGTGTACACACTCTCTGTCTCTGTTCAGCACGCGTTCACACGCGTGTTGTTTGAGTAACATTCGTGTGCTTGTACAAGCTACTTTTTGTTAAGGGTGAGGCAATCATCCTCTCATTTGATAAGAAGTATTCCTCGGGTGTTTGAATCTATGTTTGAACAGTCAGTAGCTTAGGATTATTTTTACCCTTAGCTTGCTTTTCTCATTTAAAACGTTGTCAGAAAAATTAATTTATTTTTTTTTATGGTTTTTAGACAAGTGTGAGAGTCATTGTTTTTACAATTGCTATTGCATGATTTTTTAATCTGATTCTTTGCGATCTGCGCTTTAAGCCAGAATTGTTTTTCTTGGTTTTTTGCTTGTCGGTATTTTCCCTTTCTTGCTTTACTAGCACTTAAATAAATAAATAAAATCTCTTTCCATTTTCTTCTTTGGTTGAAGAGTGTGTTTCTGCATCATTAGCTAGGGAAAAGTCTTTTATTTCATAATTTTTTGCAGTTCACTTAGATCATAAGTAGTTTGTAGTCGAGTGAAATTCCTTTGAGTTTGCTATCCAAAATCTTAGAAAAGTTAAAAGTTCTTTCTTTTGAAAAGTTGTCGAAATTTTGCATTCAGTAAAAGTTTTGTTTCCAGCTTTTTTATTCATTTTTTTCTTTCGTCTTTTACACATCATCAGTTTCACCCTCATACCCCTTGACGTAAGACAAATCCATAAAAGTAACGCTAAATTTAAAATCTACTAGACTTTTATGTTTGTAGGGTTCACAAACTAGTTCAGGACTAGGGCCTTGGATTAGGTTGGAGAGGAAACTCTTCAAGGCCATTTAAAATCAAACATTGGAGTCTAAGATAGGGAGTGTCTACGTCCAGTTTCGTGGAAGTTATCCGAGACCCCCCTCTAACACAGGGGATAAACACGAGGTCGCGTGTGGAAAGGTAGCAGAGATAACCCCTCCAAAGCCGGACCAATCGTAGTCGAGAACACATATAGAGGGCTTGTTTTGGGATTCCGTTGTTTGCATTTGCCACGGGGCTTCGTGGGTCTCAAATCCGTTCGAGGTCCTCAGTTGTCTTCCGGACAATTTTCTCTCGATACCCTTGACAGGATTCGGGCTCGATACCCTGCTCATTATGGTCTACCTGACTTTCGACTGTACCCGCCTGGTGACTGTTCGCGTGTTGGCAACCTAGTTGCCAATCTTTATTAGGGACATACATAGGTAACTGTGGGGGTATACCGCGGTACCTAGGATAGACATCGGGCCACGTTTTGCAGAGTATACCCGAAAGGTGCTTCCGTGTTCGAGTTGCACTTGCACTGGTAAGTTGCTCTAGTCTTGGTTGTTGTAACTGTTCTTCCAATTAATTTAGTGTTTGCTTGTCTTATCTTCTAGGGATTGTTTTTCTTAGTGTGTGTTACTTTTGAGCGTTTAGACTACCTTAGAGTGTCTTGGATCTTCCCACACAGTGGAGGATCCTAAGCTCCGTTGGTCACGAAGGCTTCTTGGTCTGTCGTCGGTTACACTGGAACCACCCCCACCACCATTAAGGCGGAAGCTAGACCAACAAGGGTCTTTTGAAGCGACCGGGTTACAAACCATTGTTCCTGAACAACCCTTGGAGGAATTGACAATTTTGGACCTTGAAGCAACCGCTCTTGGCTCGGTTGAAACCCCAACCACTGATCTCTCGGCACCTTTCATTGTACCAATTCAATTTTACGAGCGCCAGACAGTGTCGCACACAACAATGGAAACAAATGTTGTTATTTCTTCCGGGAATTCTTCAATTCCCACCATGGTTGTCACCACAGGAGAGTCATCTCCTAACCTACCATCGTCGATCCGAGCCACCATGGTCTCGACCGAAACTACTTCGCACAATGGTCCGAAACCGTCTTTGGCGGTGGCCACAACCCCTTTCACACCTAGTGTGACAGGCCCTCCGTTCTCATACGGTATGCCTAGTTCGGGTACAAGTCATGTATTGTCCTACTCCACTTTACAGACTTTGGGTCTGGGGGCAGGGAGCTCTAGCGCTCCTCTGCAAGGTCACATGGGGGGCACTCCTGTCCCCTTTAATGTTTTTCCTTACGCAGGAGGTCATATCTCTCCTTCGTCCCCTTCACTCGGTGGTTCGCATCAGCAATCCGTTGAGCAACCTACACACAATAGTTTATTTGGAGCGGGGAGTCAAGGACCACCTTCGCATAGTATGTCGGTAGGTTCGACACCATTTTCTTGGAATGGAACGTTTGGTAACAACACATTCTCGTCAGTCGCTTTCCCGGTTGGGGGCAACCCCATTTTTGGACAATCTATTCCTGGGCAGGGTACTATTCCTGCACAGGGGGTAAACTTACCAGGACCTTGGAATTCAGGACAAGGATTCGTTCCCTCCTCCGAAATGCCGATCTGGGGTAATTCTTTCCACAATCAATGGAACCCCGGACAAACTACTATGCATATCCCTACAAGATCGGCATGGGGTAATCTTTCCCAATGTCCTTCGAATACAATGCATGCCCAACAATCCATGTCCTATTTGGGAAATCAGTCGATGATGTCTCCACAGATGCAAAATCCTTACGCTGGCCAGGGCCATGGTTTCTACCAGAATTCGGGCCAGTAACCAAACTTTTCCTGGCAACCTGGTGCCAGTCAAACTCCAGGACCTTTTTTCCTAGGTTATCAGCAACAACCCAAACTACCTTTCATGGCGACTTTACACTTGCCAGATTTGACGAGGTTGTTGAATGACCCCATTTGTCATGATCTGCGTTGGCCTCCTATGCCGACGAAGTTTCCTTCAGACATTCCAAAGTTTGAAGCCAAGCCTAATGAAGATCCAGGAGATCATGTGACTACCTTTCATCTTTGGTGCTCATCTAACTCATTGAAAGATGACTCCGTACAGTTGCGATTGTTTCAACGCACTCTCATTGGGAGTGTCGGGAAATGGTACATTAAGCTCGATCGCTCAATATACTCTTCTTTTGGCAAATTGGCGATGGCTTTCCTTAACCATTTCCAGTTACCTATGAGATACGACGCTGGCACAGAGCTGCTCGCTAATTTCGAACAGACAACAACAGACCATATCTCTGATCACATCTGAGAGTGGAGACGCCGGAAGAGTTTAATCAAAGTACCAGTCCCACCAGCATTCCTTCTTGAGTGGTTCCTTAAGTCTTTGGTCCCGCAGTTATCCAAAGATGTCGTGACATCCAGATTTTTCTCTGAAGAAGACGCCATTATGAGGTCTCAACAGTTTGAGCTCATCTATTCTCAGTCTGGTTTATTATACAACATCTTGTCAGATGTGCCACGTTCAATACTGGACAAAACTAGATAGAGAGTTGGACCGCATACCGATGGTATAGTCGATTCAGCACAAACCAATCCTGTTGAGCAATTGACAAAGCAGTTGCAACAGTTATCCATACAACACACAGCGGCCAGCCAAACTACTGCTTTGGCTTCTCCCCCCTACCCAAATGTCGAAATTACACACAGTGCAGTCGACTAACCCAAAGGCCACCCAACAGCCTGAAGGGAAGGAAAAACAATGAAAGAAGGGTAAGGGGGATAAAAAACCCAACGATAATGCTGGTGGGGACAACACTGAAAAACGGAAGGCGAGGTATCCGTGCAAATTGTGCGCGGAAGACCACCCGACCCATCTATGTCTTCAGCTTGCAGAGGCCCAAAAGTTTGTCACACAGCAACAACAGGCGGTGTTGACGAACCCATTTCATCATGGGAAAAATCTAACTCAAGCCTCTGCAAGTACGGAAGGGGGCAGCCAAGAAAATTGCCCACCTTCGAACAACCCCTCATCTGTGAACGTATATATGGTTAGGGGTGATGCTTTCATATCGACTAGAGCGCACGATTATAATAAACCAAGCGCTTCTGAGAAAGGCAAAGAAGATGACCTCCCATCTCTTCCTCTACAGATTGAGAAGACGTTGGGAGAAACAATGACATGCATTCCAAAAGGTGCGTTTAAAAAGGCTTCTCATAACCCAAACGCAAGGGTCACCCAGAACTACTCTGTGGTGGAAGATTTATCACAAACCCCTTGTGCGATGTATGCTTTGGAGGTCCTCCAAAGTTTCCCTTCTCAGAGGAAATCTTTGTTAACCTCTTTGGGCTCTACAGAGACTTGTAATTTGGGTACCATCATATTAGATACAACCGACTTAAAACCTTGTATGCCTTACCACGTCATGTTTCAGATAGTAGTGGCTTACCCCATGAAAATTTTTACATGGAATATATTCCGCACGGTGGTCGACGAGGGCGCCGCGACATGCGTTATGTCGTTGGCATGTTGGAAGGCCATAGGCTAGCCCGTTTTGTCTCCATCACCTACTCTCCTCATTGCTTTCGACGGTCATTCATTCCGACCACATGGAATCGTCCCTTCTTTCCCTGTGCAATTAGGAGGGAAGACCATGTGTGTCGAAGTAGAGGTAGTCGATGCTCCCCTCGACTATAACCTCTTGTTAGGGCGGAGTTGGACTTACGCTATGCAAGCTGTGGTTGCTACATTTTTCCAGGTCTTGTTGTTTCCACACGAGGGCCAAATAGTGACCATCGATCAATTGTCTTTCTCCAGACCTGACCCAACTTTGGGGGCATCCACGATCCCAATGATTGATAATCCTCAACCAAGTGTCGTCAACGTAGGAGTTGGTTTGTGCCCATCTTTGATGGGTACCTTCGATTACCCACCTCCGCAGAGCGATATCAAATTTATATCTAGTCACCATAAGGTTGATATTTTTCAAGTTTCGTCGTTCCGCACGACTTACTTCGAGGATCCATGGATTCTTCCTTCCCCATCAGCCACGATGGATGAGATAGGGCACCCCGGCATGTCCATGTCCTTGTCTTCCGCTGAAGTAGTGTACTCTTTAGTTCAGCAAGCTTCAGCTAATACTGATCCGACTCATGCACAAGAGTTAGATCCGCTTCTAAAGCCTATTTGGGCTCAGGGTTCTCTCGCTAACGTCAATTCGTTAGACTTAGTATTGCCTTCGGATGAAGCAGTAATCGAAGCAATGACTAGTCCGGACAAACCTTGGGAAGATCTTCATCATAGATCATATTTTCTCCCAGAGTTAAACTGAATCGAAGCAGGAGAATTCACCGTGACCATGATGAGAGATCAGCCGTGTCCTATTAATCTTTTAGCTACACATGAAATTTATGCTAAGGGAAATATGGTGACTATCGCTGAAACTATACCAATCAACATCTCCCAAAAACCTGGCGTCGTGGAGAACGTCTTCGTCAGAGCGGATTTCTCCCCCGAAGAGATTCAAATCTACACGGATCTTTTCAAGGAATTTCGCGACGTTTTTTCCTGGTCTTATGTGGAAATGCCAGGTATTGATCCAAAAATAGTTGAACATGAAATCACAATGTATCATGATGCCAAGCATGTTTGACAGAAACTTCGTCCAGTTAATCCTAAGAAAGCAGCAGCCATCAAGATTGAGGTTGAGAAATTACTAAAGGCAGGTTTTATCTATCCTATCCATTTGACTCAATGGGTGTCAAATCCTGTGTCGGTCAATAAAAAAAAATGAACGATTCGTGTATGTACCGATTTCCATGATTTGAACAAGGCGTGTCCTAAAGATAATTTTCCAACACCGTTCATCGACCAGATCATTGATGAACGTGTTGGTTGCGAAGCCTTTTCTTTCATGGAAGTTTTTTCAGGATATAATCAAATCCAAATCAAACCCGAAGACCAACACAAAACGACATTCATTTGTTCGTGGGGTACAATCGCATATCGTAAGATGCCTTTTGGTCTTAAAAATGTTGGAGCCACCTTCCAGCGGGCCATGTCTTTTTCTTTTCATGATCTCAAGCATATAGTCGAGGCCTATCTAGATGATTTAGCATCACAATCTCGCAAGAGAACGGATCATCCGACACACCTTAGACTAATCTTCCAACACTGTCGCTACTTTAGGATTCGCTTGAATCCAAACAAGTGTAGCTTTTGCGTAACGTCAGGACGTTTGTTAGGTTTCATCGTATCAACAACAGGGATCATGGTCGATCCTCTCAAGGTGGAGGCAATAATCCAGTTGCCCCCCGCCCCCACACAATCCTACAACTTCAGAGTCTACAAGGCAAGGCGAACTTCTTACGACGCTTCATCGCTAACTATGCCGAAATCACCAAGGGCTTTATGCGCCTACTGAAGAAATACGTTCCTTTTTCCTAGGACGAAGTCGCTCAATGCTCTTTCGATGCATTAAAACACGCCCTCACACTTGCGCCTCTGGTATGGCCACCTAACCATAACAAAGATTTCTTATTATATCTGGTTGCCACAGAGTCAACTATTGGCATGGTTTTAGTTCAGGAAGATGATTCGTTCTCAGAATACGTGATCTATTACTTGAGCCGAGGCCTCATAGGACCGGAACTTAATTATTCTCATATCAAAAAACTTGCGTTGGCAGCAGTTCATGCTGTTCAACGGTTCTGTCATTATGTTCTGTTTCACAAGACCATCATCATTACTATCGCGAATCCATTCCAGTACATGTTGGCACGACGGGTTATAGGCAGAAAAATCAGTAGATGGATAGTCATCCTCCAGGAATTTGACTTAGACTTCGTTTCAGCAAAGTCCAAAAAGTCACTGGTCTTCACAGAGCTTATTTCAGAACTTTCGGTTGAGTCAGGTGACGTTGTGCCTGAAGAATCGCCTATCCGGGGAGATATGTTTTTGATCACATCTTCAGATCCCTGGTACGGAGATATACTTATCTATCTCCAGACTTTGAAGTGTCCCACTTCTGCTTCTTGTGATGAGCGTCGACATATATGCCATCAGGCTAAGAATTATCTCATACTCAATGATATGTTGTATCGGAGAGGTGTAGACTGCATCTTACGTCGATGTCTCACACATGAGGAGGCAGTCATCGTGCTCAACGATTGCCATACCAGAGCTTGTGGCGGTCATTTGTCGGGGTTGGCAACAGCCCAAAAGATTCTACGAGCAGGTTACTTCTGGCCGACACTTATCAAAGATTGTATAGAATCGATCAAGAAGTGCCATCCGTGCCAAGTCTTCTCTCGGAAGATGAGGGCACATCCCGCTCCTATGTTTCCTGTCATCACAGTTGGTCCCTTCACCAAGTGGGGGATTGATTACACTACTTGCAACCCCCCGTCAGCAAGGGGGCACCGCTATATCATCGTAGTTGTAGACTACTTCACTAAGTGGGTCGAAGCTATGCCAACGTTTAAAGATGATGGAGAGACTGCAACTCTCTTTTTATTCAATCAGATCATAGCAAGGTTCGACGTCCTGAGAGAGATTGTCATTGACCATGGAAATCACTTTCAGAACCAAATGATGACCGAATTAAAATCAAAGCTTGGGTTACGGCAAGATCATTCATCACCTTACTACCCCCAAGCCAATGGGCAGGTAGAGGTTGTAAACAAAACTCTTAAGACTATTCTACATCGAACTATCAACTCAGCCAAGTCAAATTGGCATTTGATGTTATACTCGACATTATGGGCTTACCGAACATCTGTTAGGACTGCAACTGGTTTCTCACATTTTCAACTCATTTACAAGTTGGAGACAGTCTTACCCATCGAATGTCAGATCCCATCTCTAAAATTGGCAGTACAATTATTGCCAAACACTTCTCCACTTGAAGAACGGTTAGTACACCTTGAGAAGCTCAATGAGAAGCGTCATGATGCGGCCCTGGCCAACGAGGCTCACAAACATAAGGTCAAGTGTCAGTATGATAGGTCCGTTCGTCCTCGGATTTTCTCTGAAGGCGACCTTGTCCTGATCTATGACCAAGATAAGGACCCCCTGGGGGCAGGAAAATTCAAACCCATGTGGTTCGGACCATTCATCATAAAAGAGGTATTAAAAAAGGGCACTTATCGTATGGTTGATTTTGAAGGGAATGCTTTGGCGAAGCCTAGAAATGGGCTCTACCTCAAGAAGTATTACTCATAGGCAGGTCACTGTGGGTAACGTTTTGTAACATATGTATAGTCTTTGTACTATTACTTTTTAGTTTCTTTTAAGTATTATGGACGTGTCATTGATGTTACCTTTCGTCAATATGACAGGTGTCAAGTGATTCCGAGGTGTTCGTTGGGTATGCAGAAGGTGCTAGTCGACACACTCGGAGGCTTACCTCCGCAGCTTGGGTAATCTTTACACCTCAGAGCCAGTTGTTATCTTCCAGAGGTATATTCTTAGGTGACACCACAAATAATGTCGCCGAGTATAGTGAAGTTATTGAGCTTCTTCGTGACGCCTTGTCATTAGGTATCTCTCATCTCCAGGTCTATCTTGACGTTCAACTGGTTGTGTCGCAGCTAAATAGAGTAAACCGGGTTCATGATCCAACTTTACACCGACGATTCCTTAGGGTACGTCTCTTATAACGAAACTTTGATTATATTACATATTTTCATGTTCCTAGGAGATTAAACCAAATTACAGATACTCTAGCTAATCAAATTTTAGATTGGCATCTTGCACACATATGAAATAAAATTGACATAAGCATGTAAATACATTTTTGCACACGTGATCCATAAGACACAAAAGATCAAAAAACCATATATAACATCATAAAACAACCAGAGTACATAGATGGACGCAAGTGCCTAAAAAATGGGATTAATAACGAGTCACAAGACTTATGCCCTCAAAAAATATATACAAGTAAGTGCTTGTGGCACGTAAAAAGTCTAAATAGGTTCATGGCCTATGGGCCTTGTTATAATAGTCCACATCATGGGCTAAACGCCTAAACAATCGGACCCACATCTGAGGTGCCCCCACTACATGAGGCTGCATGGATGGCAGCAGGTCCTCTATCTCTGTCATCGGGATTGTGCGAGTAAGTGCAGTGAAGTTTCACTCAACTCGTCTAAGGACCTTCTTAGCCTCCCCGGCTGGGAGGTCCCCTGCTATTGCTGCTCCCCCGAAGGTGGCAGCTGCGACTTCTGGCCATGGACGACGCATTTTCCGTGCATAATCGACAAGTCGCACGGGTCCCACATCGGCATGCAACAAACACATACCCGTCAAATACTCTGGCATACAAAAAAAATGATATATATAACAAAAATGACATAAAAATTACATATGCAAACAAAAAAGAACTACAAAGGTGGAGACTTACCCATCTCCCCTCGCTCCTCACCAAGAGGCAGGGGTATCTCAAGATCTCTAGAAAAATCTATCCCTGCATATGGGTAATCCTCGATCACAGGGATCTGCCGTGACAGCCATGCAAAGAAGTCATCATTGAAGGACTCATTGGTCCTTCCACCACCCTGTCGCGGCAGTAATATTGCCAATCTACACACTGTAGGAAAAGAGGCCTGATGTCCTCGTACCACTTCCCGAGGACTAAAGCTCGAAACTCTCTCAAAGAAAAATGAACACAGAATCGTCCCGAACCCGAAGTTCCTTTGTGTCCGCTGTCGGAAATCTGTCAATTGCCTCTTCATGCACTCGAGCAGTGTGGTACTCTAGTAAAAAATCTGTGCATTCAAGCACTGGATAACACAGTTCAGCTGTGCGTGAGACGCCTGATGCAAGGCTGTTGAACCGGTAATCCGCCCAATCAATAATAATATCGCCTGCAGTGATAGGTTAGTGATCTTACTGATGGGTACCTGGGAGCCCACACGATCAGTCCCAGCCTCACAGTGCTCGGCTATCAGTTCCGATATCTTACTCGGTCCCACAGGAAACGTCCTGAAGTTGACTGGTTCCCCTCTCCTAGAGAGGCCAATCAAAAAATAGATATCCTCGGTGGTGGGCACTAGTGATTTCCCCTCTAGCATGAAGGCCTCTGCATCAGGGTGCCAGTAGTCAATCAAGGCATTCGGTAGCCTTGGTTGCGCTCGCATAAATGGACACAGGAAGAACTTCAGTAAACCGCATTGCATCAACACGGCCACGAGATTCGGATCTCTCGCAACCAACTCACTGATTGCTTCATGCTCCCTTTCCCTCCACTGGACATACATCCTGCCAACACAACAAAGTTCAGGAGGGTCGGTACTTGCCCTTTAGTTCTGTTTTTTCCACAAAAGGGGGGTCCACGCGAGCTGTAGAGGCGACAGTCGCGTGTACACGCGGGAAGCCTTTACTCTGTTCGAGTGTACACGCAGCCTGTCCAGAGATAGCCCGCGTGTACCTAGGGCCGACCTTTTAAAGGTCGATGCCCACCCAAAAAATGAAATCCAATGCAAAATTGAAGAATTGAATAGCTAGATAAGGGAGTTTGTACTTACTTGGTCCAAGCGGAAGTTTGTTTAATCCACTGTAGCTCCCAGAATCACCGTTTTTAGCAAAGGGGGTCTTTTGGCTCCAAAGTAAATTTCCAAATCAACAATGGTGATAATGAGCTGCTAGCTTCTATTTATAGACTTTTTGGCATCTTTTTGTCACTTTTTCGGCCTCCCTTATCAGTTTCTTTATACCAAAAACCATTTAGAGTGATTTAGGAGTTATATGGGAGGGATTTGATCTGATCAGGTATTGGGACACTTTTTTTGAGTTTTGAGAAAATTTTGACGGTCCATAATTTTTTTTCCAAGAATCAACTTGAGCATATAGGATTAGGTTATTACCCCAACTTTTGCGTCTCGTTGTCTTTTTCCTCTGCTATAGGATCGATACCATCAGGTTGTGACACGGAACCATCATATCTGCTTTAGAAGTGTCGCAACTTGGTGGTAGAACTTACCAGAACATGGATGCCCTAGGTAGGTCCTGGTTGCATTATGGTGTCCATGCCATCTCTAAAACACAGTAGGCTGGGGAGTCCTTATAGTCTTTCCTGAATATGAGTTTGAGCCTCATTTGCATGATTCTTCTTCTCTCTTTGTCTCACCCTCGGGACTCCCAACAAATAACGGGTCTCCTTTTAAGCCCTTTTTAGACCCTCTAAACATGAAAAGATTGCCAAGCGATCTTGTGGCCTTTCACGCTCGTTAAACTGAAATTTGAAGTCACGTCTGTCCGACGGTAGTTTACCCCTTTTTCAGTCTGGACAATCAACTGTACGAACAAATGTATACTCTATAGAACTTTCATTCTTTAGAAGAGTACTCTCAGGTATAATTTTATCCCTTTTTCGGGCCTGAGGGACTAACCTTACGAAAAAAAAACCCCCACGGAGTCCATAGTTAATCTCTTTTCAGACTCCCTAAAATTGAAAAGATAGCCGAGTGACCTTATTCTTTCACACTCGTTAAATTGGCCTAGAAGAATATTCCTAACGGAGTCCATAGTTAAGCTTTTTTCAGACTCCTTAAAAATGAAAAAATGGTCGAGTGATCTTGCCCTTATCACACTCGTTAAAATGGTTTTGAATCGACGTCTTATCGGTGTTAGTTTACTCCTTTTTCGAACCGACTAGACTATATTCGAAAAAGGTACCCCCATGGAGTCTCCTTTTATGTTTTTTCAAACTCTCTAAAGATGAAAAACCACCGAGCTTACCTTCTTTGGGCTCGTTAAACTTACATCGAAGGACGTTACCATTGTGTGTTTTATCAACCGCATTTGCATACCTTATCCACCAACCTTGTGACAGTTTGCTTCTGCGTCTTAACACCTTTGGCCGCCGGAGGATTTTTCCCGAGTATCATTTTACTAGAACATCAGTCTTGTCCTTGTGCCTTGAGCTTGTATGTTTGCAATACTCGTTCCTCCATTGTA
>SNQJ01S0001990.1:428531-446231 GCA_010110895.2 Picea sitchensis | reverse complement strand
AAACCAATAGGGGAAAATAAAATATGAGGTTAAATGGGTTACGTATCCCATAAGGGATAACGTAACCCATACGTAAAATAAGCATTAAAGTAAAGGATAAGCCAATTTAATGGAAATAAATGTAGGGATAAGGTTTGGTGGGGGTGAAGGTTCGGGGGGAGGTGATGGAGGCATAAGGGGAAGGAGGAGGATTCATTTGGGGGATTCATGGATTCATTGAGGGTTTTACGAGAGGATATTTTGGGAGCTTGGAGACTGATTTAGAAGAGGGGGATTTACAGTGCACACCGGGGCTGAGGGGTTTTGGGCTCGGAGGGCTAGGACGTCCGTAGATGTCCTAGGGCCAGGCGTACTGGTCGGCAGGGTGGTGGTTTTGGGGTGTTCAAGCGAAGGTTCAAGCGAAGATTCAAGCTTAGCATCAGTGACAGGTATTTTCAATTTCAAAATTGTGAAGTGTTTACTCAATTTTAACTTGTATGCAAATTATTATGTAGATTTAAATTGTTATGCAAATTGTTTTGGAAAGTGTTATTTTATTTATCAAAATCTGGGAATGAATATGCGTGAGTAAGCAAATTTTTAGTAAGTTTCAAAATTTCTGCTCTGTTTTAATTTATGGTAGCTTAAATGAAATCCTGGTTGTTACACAGGAGGGGTGGAGCTATCGATCAGGACCACGAGGGTCGTTGGATCTACACGTAGTATTGTGTATCGGGGTTTCGCAGATAGAACCTCCAAATTATTGCAACGGGAATTGCGATATCGTGATCTGCGATATCCTGATAGATCAGAACCATCCATCAGTGAGGACACGTGTCTGAGGACCCGAAAAATTTAGAGTTCGGAGTATCGAGAGTTTCAAGGAGAGAGTATTCTTGCAGCTCGGAGTCACAAAACGCAATATCCCGACGCTGACGTAAACGGTGTGGGACCATAGGAGTTAGTGGAAGACAGGTGGCATAAGTCATCAGGGTTTCGCAGTGAGAAGTGCTGAGACATTGACATCAGTATTCACGATTCCGCGAAGTCCGATATCCCGATAGAAGTGACGGGAGGTGGAAAAGTCAACTCGCACATGTGCGTCGAAGTTTCGGCGTATCGGGCATCAGGATTCGGTATGACGAGTTGCTAAGCATCGCGAGTAGCGAAATCGCGATAGGAGAAGTTCCGACAGGGAAAGGTAAAGTTCAACGTTGACTTGCATCGGGGTTTGGGGTTTTGAGAATCTAAAACCACGCGACCACGGGACTCGCGATCCCACGAAGTTCGATTTCTCGATTTAAACAGGGAGATCCCGTGAGAGTTTTGTGGGTGAAGAATTTTAGATAGGGAATTTGAAGGACCGGTTAGTGTTCTTCGAACCGGAGGAAGAGAAGATCCTGTCAGCGGGCGTGCACGGAGGTGCGTGACTGCGTCAAGTTTGGTATCAGAGTGAGGTTATTTCTTTTCTTTCTGTGGTAGAGAAGAAGGAATTCACCATGGCGCCTAGGAGAAGGGACGTGCATTCACCCGATCCATAGGATAGGGAAATGCAGAGAAGAAGAGGTAGACAGATGGCAGATCCATCCATAGAGAGACAAATGCGTGATCTACGAGCCAGACTTGAAGACATGGAGGCAGCGCAAAGATGCACAGCCAGTGCAGGGGATCTGAGTGATTCCGAGAGTGAAGTCGAGGCTGAACGCGAAGAGGAATTTGGAGCCGAAGATGCAGCAAATGAACATCTAATCAAAGCTATTTCACAGATGGGTGCGAAGGTGAAGATGGACATTCCAGTTTATGAAGGGAATTTGGATGCGGAAGATCTTCTAGATTAGATTGGAGCTCTTGAAACCTACTTCGATTATGAAGATATCGAAGAGGATAAGAAAGTCAAGCATGTTGTCACACGCTTGAAAGGACACCTAGCATTATGGTGGGACGAGCTACAAGCAGATAGACGCTGCAAGGGCAAGCAGAAAATTAAAAGTTGGGATCGAATGATTGCAAAGATGAAGGAAAAGTTCATCCCAAGAGACTATCAAATTACTCTGTTTAGGAGGATGCAGAACCTGAGACAGAAGCTGATGACATTGAAAGAATACACGAAGTAATTCTATCGACTGAACATCAGGGCAGGTCATTGGGAGAGCGATGATGAGAAAGTTGCCAGTTATATGAATGGCCTGAGATATGATATCTAGGATGAGATGAGAATGGTAGCCATCTGAACGATGGAGGATGCTTATCAAATGGCTCTGAAAGCTGAGGAGAAGTTGAGTTGTAAGCAAGGACCAAGTGGCCGAGGAAAAATCCAACCCAGAGGCAAGTTAGTTGCCCAGGATAGGACTCAGAAGCCTAGGGAAGACTGGAAGAAACCTCAGGGTAGAGATGAAAGAGATGGAACCTCACAACGGGGACCGTATGTTGAACAGAGAGGGAAGCATACATAGCAGAGTAGAGGATATGCTGATCAAAACACTTTTCCTCATACCAGAGGTAGAGGAAGAGGAAGAGTTGGAGTAATCACATGCTTCACATGCGGAAAGAATGGGCACAAGTCTTATGAGTGTCTAGAGAAAAAGAAGGACATTGGAGAAGCTCACATCACCGAAGCACAGAGGCGGGATGTTGAGGCAAAAGATGCAGAAGGCGGAAGGTCATTGATGATGTGTAAAGTTCTCTTAACACCCGAGAAAGAGGTGGAGGACTCAGCTCAAAGGACCAGAGTTTTCAGAACAACTTGCAAGACCAAGGATAGGGTGTGCAAGGTTATCGTGGATAGAGGTAGCACAGATAATCTTGTTTCAACCGAGATGGTAGAGAAGCTGGAGCGGGAGACAACTGATCACCCGAGTCCATACAAAGTTTCATGGCTACAAAAGGGGCATCAGGTAAGTGTCACTAAACAGTGTTTAGTTGAATTCAAAATAGGAGGGTATAATGATAAAATACTCTGTGATGTCATTCTTATAGATGTTTGTCATTTATTGCTAGGCATACCATGACAATATGATAGAAATGTAATTCATAATGGGAAGATGAATATGTATACTCTAGAGAAGAATGGGAGGACACACATGTTGCTTCCGATAAAGGATAAGGAAGTGAAGCTAGAAGTAAGAAATATTGTACTTCTCATGAGTGGGAAGGAACTTCTTACTGAGGTGAAGAAGAAAGAAGATCCACAATTCTTTGTGGTCAGAAAGCCGAGGATTGTTCTGACTAGCACAAGAGTGGATGATCTACTAGAAGAGATTCAGGAACTACTTGAAGAGTTCACTGACATCATGGTGGACGAATTACCTCGTTCGTTGACACCAGTGAGGAGTGTGAGTCATCATATAGACCTCATACCAGGAGCTAGTTTTCCGAACAAAGCCGCGTACAGGCTGACGCCGCAAGAAAATGAAAAGGTCAAGAAGCAGGTCCAGGAGTTGCTAGACAAAGGATTGGTTAGGGAAATCTTGAGTCTGTGTGTCGTTCCAATGGTACTCAGCCCAAAGAAAGATGGAGGATGGAGAATGTGTACAGACTCAAGAGCTATCAACAAGATAACCATTAGGTACAGGGTTTCATTGCCATGAATGGACGATTTAATGGATTTCCTGAGCGGAGCAAGGTACTTTTCAAAGATTGATCTGAAAAGAGGATATCACCAGATTCGCATGAGGGAAGGTGATGAGTGGAAAACAAGGTTCAAGATAAAGGAAGGTTTGTACGAATGGCTAGTCATGCCGTTTGGCTTGACGAATGCGCCAAGTACCTTTATGAGGTTGATGAATGAAGTCCTGAAGGATTTCATCAGAAAATTTGTCATCGTATATCTAGATGATATACTCATTTTCAGTAAAATGAAGGCTGAACATTTGAAGCATTTGGCCATTGTGATGAGGATGTTACAACAGGAGAAGCTGTTGATTAATATGAAGAAGTCCTCATTCATGAAGACAGAGCTCATTTATCTGGGTTTTTTTATTTCAATGAATGAGTTGAGGATGGATCCGGATAAGGTAGAAGTGATCAAGAATTGGCCATCACCGAGGAATGTATTCGAGGTGAGAAGTTTTCATGGTTTGGCTAGTTTCTACCGAAAATTCATCAGAAATTTCAGTGGAATTAGCGCAGCAATGATGGATACAGTGAAGAAGCGACATAAGTCTTTTCACTGGACAACAGAGGCTGAGAAGAGCTTCAATCTGTTGAAGCGGAAGATCACGGAACAACCAGTTCTGGTGTTGCCGGATTTCCAGAAGACGTTTCAAGTGAAATGTGATGCAAGTGGGTATGCCATAGGAGCGATCTTGAGTCAAGAAGACAGACTGATTGCATATTTCAGTGAGAAGGTGAATGAGGAAAAATTGAAGTACTCCACGTATGATAAGGAATTCTATGCCATCATACAAGCATTGAAAAAATGGAGGCACTATTTGATTCCAAAGGAATTTGTGTTATATAGTGATAACCACACATTACATTTTGTGACTCAACAGGAGAAGTTGAATCAGAGACATGTAAAATGGGTAGAGTATATGTAGAATTTCACAATTGTGATTAAACACATTTTGGGTACTGCTAACAAAGTGGTTGATGCTTTGAGCAGGAAGTGTTTGTTGTTGCAGTAGTTCCGAGTAAAAAAGCTGGGTTTTGATGATCTCAGGGACATGTACGCTGATGATCCAGATTTTAAGGAAGCGTATGAAGCAGCTGAGAACCCATTTCTCAGGGACAGAAGCCCTTGGACAGACTATATGATCCAAGAAGGATTATTGTTCAGAGGCAATCAATTGTGCATTCCAAATTGCTCCATGAGGGAGAATTTGTTAAAGGAGAAACATAGTGGAGGATTGGCCGGACACTTTGGTCATGAAAAGACATTCGTGAAGCTGAGCGGGTCATACTTTTGGCCACGGATACGGTCAGAGGTCAAGCGGTTTGTAGACAGATGCATAATTTTCCAGCATTGAAAAGGAAGAAAGCAGAATGCAAGATTCTATCAACAATTGCCCATACCTGAGAGGCCGTGGGATGCGATAAGCATGGATTTCATATTGGGATTGCCAAGGACACAAAGAGGATTTGATTCAGTCTTTGTGGTAGTGGACAGGTTTTCCAAGATGGCACATTTTATCCCATGCCAGAAGACCAGTGATGCGACTCACATCGCAAATCTGTTTTTCAAAGAGGTCGTTCGACTTCATGGCTTACCCAGAAGTATAGTTTCAAACATAGATACAAAGTTCATGGGACATTTCTGGAGGACTTTGTGGAAGAAGATGGGGACTAACTTGATGTTTAGTTCTGCTTATCATCCTCAGACGGATGGACAAACGGAAGTGGTGAACAAAAGTCTAGGAGACTTACTGAGGAGTTTAGTGGCGGAGCACCATAGCCAGTGGGTTAGTATATTACCCCAGGCAGAGTTTGCATACAATGACTCAGTAAATTGGAGTACAGGAAAAAGTCCATTTCAGATCGTGTATGGGGTGCAACCGAGAGGAGTTTCTGAACTAAGATATTCAGAACGGACTGCGACTAGGAGCGCAAGTGCTGAAGAGTTCGCAGAGGTGATGAATGAACTTTACGGATAGGTGAAGCAGCGACTGCTAGATTCAAATCGCGAATATAAGAACAGAGTCGATCAGTAGAAGAGACAACTTCAGTTCGAGGTTGGTGAATTAGTTCTGGCACATTTGAGGAAAGAAAGGTTCCCGAGGGGAACATATAATAAATTGAAAATGAAGAAAATCGGGCCATGTAAGGTCTTAAAGAATTTTGGGGAAAATGCTTATGAGATCGAGTTACCAAATGGGATCGGAGTATCTCCGATATTCAATGTCGCAGATTTATACCCATACAGGGCTGGAAAAGTGGAGACTGGAACTGAACAACCAGTGATCCAGTGGATGAAGCAAATGCCAGTTGCAGAGAAGTCGCAGATGGAATGTATATTGGATAAGAAAGTGGGTAAAAAGACCAAGCGGAAAGAATACTATGAGTATCTGGTCAAATGGAAGGGCCATCCAGTGGAAGATGCTAGCTGGGAGAATGAAGCGGAGATACAGAAGCATGGACATACCATGCAGGAGCTCATGGACAGGATCTCATGAAATTTTCAAGTGAGGGAGTATGATGCAGGAGCATCGCCAACTCATCAAGCGAGCCAGCGTGAAAGTGGAAGAGAGCTGGACAGGCCAGCACAAATTTTGAGAACACCTTGAAACTATTGCGCGAATGTTTATGTGATAATTTAATGAAGTGCATTTTATGTATTGTAATGGACCTTGAGTGGATAGCTCTCGTCCTTTATTAGATAGACGACATTTAATATAGTTAATGCTAGTAGATATGATTTTAATTCATAGATTAGACAGTTTAGAGAGAAGGAGGGAAAACGGATATAGACACCCTCATTGTATCATTGTAACATTAGCCTGAGCATAGAAGAGAAGAAGAACCAGAGTAAGTAGAGAGTTGTGTAAGAGACACCCATGTACAGACATTTGAATTAATAGAAGGGTTCTGATTCAAATTCATGGTTTGTGTTGTTCTCTGTATTGATGCTATGCTCATTTGAATGTTTGCTTCCTGTTATACATTTGCTTTTATATGTTGTGTATATGATTTCATGTATGAATTGAAGTCTGAGATAGAGATGGAATGAGTTTCAATTGTTTCTTTATTTGAGACAGAGAATTCCTGCAAGGAGTGCAGTCGAATTGTCTGTAAGGGGTGCGTTGACAGAGGGGTTCAAATAGAGATAGCTTTTGTTCTCATTTCCTCGAAGGTGCAGTTGGGCACAGGGTCGTGCGAGGAGTGCGTAGGCTAGGTAAAAGACTCAAGCTTGTGAACCTGAGTGAAGAGATGAAAGACTGTTGTTGCAGGCGTGCACAGAGTCGAAAGAAACTTCAACACTTAGACGTGTTGAAGGGTTGCCGCAAGGAGTCTTTTCTAAGGCTCAGAATCATAGCAAAGCTCAGGAAGGATAGAGTCTCCGAATTCATCGAAGGATTACACAGANGCAGGTGCTGCAAGGTTGCGAGCAGGCGAACGAGTTTCGTGGATAGGAACACTTAGTCCTCTCGCAAAATTCATCCAGAAGGAATGGACGGTCGGTATTCTCTGAGGAGAATCCATGAATTTTTGTGAACCGTCAGATCTTGTGGGTGTACAGGGGAGATACAAGGGTGTATTACCAAAGGGTTCCAAGCTCGGGAGGGGCGGAGCTATTGATTAGGACCACGAGGGTCGTTGGATCTACACGTAGTATCGTGTATCGGGGTTTTGCAGATAGAACCTCCAAATTATTGCAACAGGAATTGCGATATCGCGATCCGCGATATCCTGACAGATCAGAACCATCCATCAGTGGGGACACGTGTCTGAGGATCTAAAAAATTCAGGGTTCAGAGTATCGGGAGTTTCAAGGACAGAGTATTCTTGCAGCATGGAGTTGCGAAACGCGATATCCCGACGGTGATGTAAATGGTGTGGGACCGTAGGAGTTAGTGGAAGACAGGTGGCATAAGTCATCGGGCTTTCGTAGCGAGAAGTGCCGAGACATTGACATCAGGATTCACGATCCCGCGAAGTCCGATATCTCGATAGAAGTGACGGGAGGTGGAAAATTCAACTCGCACGTGTGTGTCAGACTTTCGGTGTATCGGGCATCAGGATTCAGTAAGACGAGTTGCTAAGCATCGCGAGTAGCGAAATCGCGATAAGAGAAGTTCTGATAGGGAAAGTTAAAGGTCAGCATTGACTTGCATCAGGGTTCATGGTTTTGAGAATCTAAAACCATGCGACCATGGGACTCGCGATCCCGCGAAGTCCGATTTCCTGATTTAAACAGGGAGATCCCGTGAGAGTTCTGTCGGTGAAGAATTTTCGATAGGGAATTTGAAGGACCAGTTAGTGTTCTTCGGGCCGGAGGAAGAGAAGACCATTTGAGTGGGCATGCATGGAGGTGCACAGCTGCATCAGCCTAGCTCGACGATTATTGACTCTCATGGCCTTCTATTACCCACCCATTTTGACCACCTTGTTGTGTTGATTGTGACCTTGAGGTTGTTTAGCTTTCATACCTAACTTACCAGTCCTCGCCTGAGCAGTCGGCCAGGAGCCTAATCTACAGTCATCGCCTTAGCATTAAAATACCTATGGACCTCAATGCCCTACTTTTCTATGTGAGGATGGTGAGCGAAGGATGACCTTGTCCGCCATCTACCTCTATTGTCGTCCTTGGCTGATTGTTTGACTTGCACCTTCCAATAATACCTCTACATATGGTTTATCTTGCTTCATTATTGTTTATTTTTCTGCGCCTTGACTGAAGGAATCCCTACGATTCCTTCGACAAGTTATCCTTATGGCCCAGTCGTTGTCTTACTATTGTCAGCATTTTTATATTGGTATCCCTAGATGTGAAAAGCAGTTAACTTCAATCTGCGTTGTTTCTTGTTGGATGGACTTGTTTTTATTATTCAGCGTTGTCATTATGTAATGGATGTAAAACCTTACCTCTGCGATGGTAATTATGTAGCAGATGTAAATATATATATATATATATATTACCTCTGCTATTTTAAATAGATAATGGATGAAAAATAAATATTACTTCAGAAATTGTCATTATGTAATGGTTGTAAGAATCTTACCTCAACGATTGTAAATATGTAATAGATGTAAAGGTTGCCTCTGTGCTAGGATAATGATGATTTCATGCTATCTAGAGAGAGAATTGTTTTTACCCTGAGTTAATACGTTGTTTTTTTACAGTTTGAGGAATGTGTTTTATCTTGATCAGAGCATTTTGTTTCACTCTGCGTTCTACCTTTGCGTTTCATAAACTCAACATTGCATGCATTTACTTAAGGGCCATATTCTATTTTTAATGGTTAGCTATTGATTTTTGTGGATGGAGATTTAGATAGGTGTTTTTGGCTGCGATTTATATACTTTACTAGTGACTGTGTTTTTTTTTCTTACATTTATTGCCAATGGAACTATTCTATCCATTGACCACGAAATTTCCTTAAAGTCTGCATTTGAACATTTATGGTTAGCGGTTTTATGCTAAGGAAACGAATTTATACCTTGAACGAATGGCAGAATGAATTGCATTCAGCGATTGATAGTTTACACTCTGGAGCGATTTACCATGGTAGCGATTTTGTCTGGCTCTTTCATTTATGACAACGAATTTAATTATGGTTTGGTCAACACATTTATATGAGTGTTTCTCCCTAATTTTATCCAATTTACATCCATTCCTTAATAATATTCGCACAGTTGAATCCTAGATCACAGCGATACTATTTTAGGCAGCGATTTGATTATAACAAGCATGGTTTTGCTTTTGAAAACCCTCATCATGTTATGATAACTCTCACGATTATGTCAGAATTCACATAGCTTGATGGTTACTTGACTATGAAATTCTTAATTAACCCTCGGTGCCTCAATTTTCAGACTATGCAATTATTCTTATGAACCCGTGAATGGGAAACACAACATTTTTTATGATTACAGCAACGATATTCATAAACGTAGGGTTAGCGCTAACTCGGTGGTCTTATATGCGTTGTATTTATCTACTATTCATAAATTCAGTGATATATATATATATATTTTATATATTTTCCTTCAATAAAACTCAGAGATGCAGCGATGTTGCATCACTACCGTTCACCTAATATCAAGCTTCCCGCACTTATTTCAGCATTCTGGACATTGGTCCTTATCGTTTGTGCATGGAAGTTTTGATTTATTGATTCACTTATGTGCACTGGCACTTGTTTAGAAAGTCTTCATATTCCACGATATTCATGAAGTTTTGGTATTCAGAAACAACCTTGCCACTTAGGAGGATGGCAGAAAAGCCTGCATTTCGGAATTAAAATTTTCTAATTTCATGCGTAGCTTTTCTTTTACTGATATTTGAATGTGGACAACAAATTACATGTGATACACAACATTCGAGAAGGTGAGTTTGTTTGGCCAAGTGAGATTTGTTGAGTTATAATTTCCTGTTTAGAGGTAGCACCCCGCCATTCACCCAGCTTTAGACAATGACCCTTGAATGGATATAGTAACCCTGCTATACACAGCGATAGGGATTGGTTGACCACGATCCTGTAAACACCAACGTTTTCATTTATTAATTGTATCACTCCTGCAACCATATCCATTTTATATCCACTTCGTGTATTTTGCCTTATAGATTTAGAAGTAGCGTGTATTTCAATTATGATCTTAATTCTCTTTTCACTTTCAAATAAATTTACTTTATTTATACAATTAATTTTCTTTATAAATATGTTTATAAGGGTTCACCAAATTTTATGAGCATATTGTGAGATATGACCTTGGAGTTTTTCAAATTGTTTTCTAGAGTTCTTGTGAGTTGCAAGTTCCCTTGACCTATGTTTAGTTGTCTAACTTCTTTTCTCTCTCTGTTATACCCGCTTTTTACTTCCAATTTATAGAGAATTAAAATAGAAATCCCTGCCCATGATTTTATAGACATCACTCAAATTATCTTTGTGTAATAGTGGGGGCAGAATTGATAATAAAGGTGCCTCTTAAGAAAGGAAGAAATTTGTTGGCTAGTTGCGTGACTTATTTGGGTGATGTCACCTCATGTCTTGATGACTTGTTTCTTGGGTGCATGTGTCTAGTCTTCTTGTACTCTGACAGTTAGTTGGTATCCTAGCGCGTCGGTTTTTCTTGGGTATTGGTCTAGATAGGTGGTGTTGAGCTTTGGTTACTGTAGCAGTTATCATCTTGTGACGACATGATTCCTGATGAGGGGATCGTACCATGCCCTAATGGATAGAGGCATTGATGACTTGGTTGGGATGTTAGTGCTTGGGTTACAATGACTTGGGGTGCCTGGTGGTGTGCCATAGGGGTTCTATTTGCTGACCATGGAAGCGGTCGTTTCGAGAGGGGGATTTTGTCCGTTAGCCTGTAGGCGTCATTGAGTTCGTGTCAGGTGGGTAATCGTTCCATCATTCCTTGAGTTCCACATTTTTCACCTGGTTTCTCGTTGTACTTTTGTTAACTCGTTGTTATATGTTGTCTATTTTTCTTGCATCGTGTTTGAAGTTAGTGATGTGGTTCAGTTGTTGTCATTGTTACCTTCATGCCTCTAAAAAATATATATATATATATATTTGGCACTTCCTCCTTCTCTTGTAGTTGTAACGAAGGGGTCGTTACATATGGTATCAGAGGCAGTTCAACACTGTGACTGTGGATTGCCATGTTTCCACTGTAGTGAAGCTTGAGTTGTCTTAGCGCTAACTAAAAAATTAACATGTTCTTGTGCCGATGTCAACTAGAGGATGCCCCAAAGTTTGATGGTAGGTTCCATGGACGGAGGTGCGACACCTCCAGAAGTGTTGCGCCCTCAGAGTCTATCCCCAAGGGGAGGAACAAGTCCTTGGGCTGGATCCAATTGTTGTAATGGATGATGATGGCTTGAAAAGGTGCTTCCAAGGAATGTTATAGGCCTTGATTCACCATTTGTACTAAGATAAGGCCAGGGCACCTATACCCTGGATAGTTCACAATGCACCCAGCCAGTACCATTAGTATTCGTTTCAAACTTGAGATGGCAATTACTAAGTTATTTGGTGCCTCAGATGGCACACTTGTCAAGGCATGGTGCTAGAGTATGGCGACATGATTACGCTTCACAATTATACTTCTAACATGAAGGTTCACATGGTAGTCCTCCATTGAAGGGGAGCGCTCTTCCATGGTGGGAGACACTCCTATCGTTTGATTATGACCATCAAAGTTGTGTCATGGGAACTGTTTGAGGAACAGTTCCAGGAGGGGTATCTTTCTAAGGAATTCATTGAGAGACAACTCAACGATTTCGATGCCTCATGATGAGGCAACCACACGGGCCTGAGTATGAGGCCCATTTTAAAGAGGCTTCGGTGTGCTCCGCACCAAATTACCCTGAAACATAAGGTCAAAGAAGTTTGAGCTTGGTCTTATTGTTATAATTTAGCGTATACTTCGCATACCAGGATTACTAGACCGAAGAAGGTATGTTGGGTTGTGGGGAGCCACAGTACCAATGCGATTGCCCAGAGGAAAGGGCCAGAGCATCTGGATCAGCTGAACCCACTACCCTGGGAGTTTTGAGAAAGGCCCATCAGATTCATGCAGCGGTGAATAACCGCCAAGTAGAGCACCAGTCGACTATGCTCGAGATGACAGGTACCATCAGTGACCAGACCCTTATTATTTAATAGATCCCGGTGATATCGAGAGTTTCATTTCTGGTCAGCGCTAAAAAGGATTGAAGTAAATTCTTTCATACAGAATGAGTGTAGCTTGTAGAAATGGCCTCGCAAGCCAACAGAAGGTTGGGAAAAGGGTTACGGTCTGAACCCTTAACATAGGAGAGTTGTTTCTAGGGCCAACCTATACGTCACGATCTCTGAATCCCCTAACGTTGTGATCGGTATGGACAGATGGAGTCACATTAGGTGACCCTCAACTGTAAGATGAAATAGTTGAGCTTGGTCGAGGATGAGGGACCAAGACACATGATTGTAGGTCGAAGCCAGGGAGTTTCCCTGAGGTTTATCTCATCCTGGCAGTTATGTAAGAGCATGCGCAAGGGAGGTAAGATTTTTGCGATCCTTGCATTGAACGAAAAGGGAGTAGTGGAAGGTCTAGAACACCTTCCTCTCGTGAGAAATCTCGTGGACAAATTCCCATAGGAGTTACCTGGGATGCCACAAGAGAGATATTTGGAGTTACCATAGACTTAAAACTAGAGACTAAACCAATAGCTAGAACACCTTATCGGATGCCGACCCCGGAATTACAAGAGTTGAAAATGCAACTGAAGGAGTTGTTGGACCTAGGACTGATACATCCTAGTGTGTCACCATGGGGTGCACCTATTATTTTCATATGAAAGAAGGATGGGTCGTGGAGGCTCTGCATTGGATACTGTCAATTGAACAAGGCCACGATCAAGAATCAATATCTATTGTTGAGGATTGATGATATGTTCGATCAAATGAAGGGCGTGACTGTGTTCTCGAAGACCAACTTGCGATATGGATACCACTAGTTATAGATTAAGGAAGGTGACATCCCTAATACCGCCTTTAAGATGAGTTTTGGACATTACGAGTTTACTGTTTTACCGTTTGGACTAAAAAATGCCCCTGGGGTATTTATGAGTTTGATGAACGGGGTGTTCTGCGAATATGTGGAAAAGTTCATCCAATTATTCATTGACGATGTTTGGATTTACTCTCGAATGACAGGCACTTGCGCTTGGTACTATGGTGTCTGCGAGAGCACAATTGTATGGGAAGTTGTCCGATCATTTATCAATCAATGATTCACTACTTAGGGCATGTCATCTCCAGCAAGGGGCATCACCATGGATCCAACAAAGGTCGAGGCTATCATGGAATGGCCTGCGTCGAAGAATGTCCCGGAAGTGCATAGCTTCATGGGTTTAGTAGGATACTATCGACGGTTCGTCAAGGTATTTTCGAAGATAGCAAGTCCGATCATGGAATTACATAAGAAAAACAGGAAGTCTGTTGGGACCGAGAAATGCGTGGAAGTGTTTCAGAGGCTCAAGGAGTTGTTGACAACAACACCGATACTAAAGGTCCTTGACATGGACGTTGACTTCTTGGTATGCACTAATGCATCCAAGGAAGGCTTAGGCGGAGTCTTGATGCAAGATGGATGAGTGATCACTTACATTTCAAGGAAATTGAGAAGGCATGAGGAGAACTACGCGACGCATGATTTGGAGTTGTTAGCCATCGTATATGCCTTGAAGGTTTGGAGACACTACCTTGTTAGGATAAAATTTGAACTAAAGATTGTCCATTGTGGACTACAACACATATTTACGTAAAGCGACCTGACGCGCGACAACGACGTTGGTCAGAATTTCTTAGCGATTACGACTTTGATATTACTTACATAAAAGGAACAGTGAACTGAGTGGCAGATGCATTGAGTCGGAGACCGTGCATCTTTTCGGTGTTGCCGATTCAGATAAATCTACGTGAAAAATATTCTAACTTTATAGTGTGATGATGACTGGTACAATGAGGTCGATGGTTTTATCAGACAAAACACAATGATGGTACCACGATTTGAAGGATTTTATTTTTATAGCGATGGTTTATTGAGGTTTAAAAATCAGATCTACGTACCATTGAATGATGAGTTGAGGATGTTGATCCTAAGTGAGGCTCATAGAGAAGTTTACATGGCTCACCCGGGAGTCACGAAGATAAGGGCGGACCTTAAACCCTTATTCTTCTGAAAGGGAATGAAGGCAGACATAGTCAACTATGTGGCCATATGTCTAGAATGTCAGCAGGTAAAGGCTGAACATAGACACCCAACAGGATTACTACAACCACACGCTATTCCGGAATCGAAATGGGAGGTTATTTCGATGGATTTTATTGTTGGATTTCCACTGACGGTAAGGAGACATGACTCAATTTTCGTAGTAGTAGACACTCTGATGAAGAGTGCTCAATTTATTCCTGTGTGTATGACGTATCAGGCACCTGACATAGCTAGAATTTTCATCAGTGAGATGGTGAGTATACATGGTGTGCCTAAAAGGATTATATCTGATCAAGGATCGATGTTTACAGGATGATTTGGACAAGTTTCCAAGAGGCCTTGGGAACCCAACTTAACTTTAGTACTACGTATCACCCAGAGACTGACAAGCAGACCTAATGAATGAACTAGATCTTCGAGGACATGTTGCGCATGTACGTGATGGACCAACAAAAGTGTTGGGAATAATTCCTACCACTAATGGAGTTCTCTTACAACAACAGTTACCAGAGCACCATTAAG
Organism: Picea sitchensis; assembly: GCA_010110895.2. Lineage (NCBI taxonomy): Eukaryota > Viridiplantae > Streptophyta > Pinopsida > Pinales > Pinaceae > Picea > Picea sitchensis. The sequence goes on along the minus strand of SNQJ01S0001990.1, from coordinate 431,366 downwards.
ATGGCGCCTTTCAAGTTTCTTTTTGGGCGACTGTGTCGGATGCCTTTGAGTTGGGATCAGCTTGAGGATAGGGTCCTGGTGGGACCAGAAGAGATCCAAGAAATGGAAGAGCAAATGCAAACAATAAAACAAAGGATTGAAGAAGTGCATGATCGAAAGAAGAGTTATGCCGATGCGCACCGTGTCGACTGTAGTTACGATGTGGCGATAGAGTATTCTTGTGGTTGAAATTTCATAAGACTTCGATCCAGTTGGAAAAAGGGGCTAAACTATCTCCTAAGTTCGTGGGACCTTTCGAGATTATGGAAAAGAGAGGCCTATGGCCTGATGACTACCCTTGCCTGATGCTTGAGGTGCATGCATGATGTCTTTCATGTCTCTGTTTGAGACATTATGATTAGTGATCCTACACATGTTTTGACTTGAACACCTTGCGATGTCGGATGAGGTTGTGCTCACAGCTGAGTCGATCCGCATCCTGGATAATCACAATTGATAGCTACAACGTCGAATGGTAGATCAGGTCAAGTTCTAGTGGGGCAACTATAGTCCACACTCGAAGACCTGGGAGGATGCATGATATGCGCCAACAGTTCCCATTTTTGCTTAATAGATAGACTTATGATACTGTGAAACACTTGTTTCAATAGTTTTACTATGAAACTTCGAGATGAAGTTTAGATCAAGAGGGGGTGTATGTAGCATCCCGCTCTGGCCCACTGAGTGAACTTATTCTTTGAGGACACTTGCTCGCAAGTGATCTAGATTATTATGCTATTAAAACATTTGATTTTGATTATGAGGCGTTATGGGTTGATGACATGGTTTAACTGCATTGACATAGACAGGGGTTATTGGCTCGATTTTACTGAGTGTGCAGGATTTTGGACCTCAAGGATGCAGAGGCATTGATGGGACCCTTTGGACTTCAGATCGAGTCAGGGAGTGTACCATTGGGGTTTGATTGCTTTACTGTGATATTAATGCATCTAATTAGATGATATGATATGGATATGTTTTGACATGATTTGTTGATCATGTAGGCTAATGATAGCTTGCCAACCAGACTCACATATGGAGTAAAGGGGTCACGCACGACTAACAAAGTTGTAGAGGGAGAGGTGTGGATAGCAGCCCTACCACAACCTACTAGCACTCCCGCCGTGGCTCGAACTATAGTTTAACAATTACCTAGTTCGAGATATCCCACAATGTCGTGAGGAAAGACTGAGACGGTCACTCATGCTGATTCTAAGGGGCGTACAATAAGGCAGGGGCCTTATTCCTTAGAGGCCCTTAGTCTCCCACAAGTTTCACCTGGTGGAGTATTGACTCTAGGGGTTATTGATGTCTACCAAGTCAGTCAAGAGGTGAGTGGCACCCTTGGAGCACGTAGTGAATCCTAAAGGGAACGTTGTGTTGTTGATGATAGAGGAATGAACCTAGATGGCCTTGGACGAATAACGTGTTAAGTATTTTTAAAACGAATTCCCTAATTAAATGTCACCTAGTACAAAATTTAAGGTCTAAGTCTAGATTACACTAGTGGTAAAACTTTGTCTATCTATAAAAAAAATATATAATAATAAAAATAAAAACCACAGGAATAATAATTATGATCTTCGTTAAAATCGTGTAACATGAAGGGAGTAAAAAATGAATTGTTTCAAAAAAATTATGTTGGATTGAATTTTAAAAAGGGAATTAATTGTTTTATTACCTTAATAAATTAAAATCTACTAATTAAATAAGAAAAGGGAGAAAGGGGTAATTTTCACACCTGCCTTTTGAGTTCTAAGTAAAAAGGGGAAAGAGGGAAAATAAAAAAAAATTAGGAAACTAGGGAAAAGAGGTAACATAAAAAGGGAAAAAGGGGAACTTAAGGGAAAAAGCGGAAAGTCAACTTAGTAATGAATCTACCATTTAAGAGCTTTCTAATTTTAAATTGAAATAGTAGTTTCATAATAGGGAAAGCCTTTAAAACCTATAAAGGATTGTCGGGACACCTGAGAGTGATTTTAGGAGTAAATCTAGGTGGGTAAGGGAAATGAGATAATTAATTAATTAAAGAAATTAAATAATGGAGGAATGAAGGGGATGGGTGACACTTGTACGGAGAAGAATTTTTAGGAATTTATTTTTAAAAATTTAATTAAATGAGATTTTAGGAAAGAAAAGAAGTTTGAAACTCTATAAAATGAAGGAAGAAGAAGGATGAAGGATCACCTTTTGTTTCTGTAACGTTACGCTGCGGAAATATTGACTTGACTGACTTACTTGTGGGATTTGGGATACCTATCTTGGAGAGGAGTGGTAGCTAGGCCTTGCGAGGTGAGCTGGGAGCTAGACAAAATCTCTGGTTAATGTGCATGGCCCCTTTGCGGCTCGGGGGGCTAAGGGGGAAGAAGAGTACCCCTAGCATTGGCTGGGAGGTACTAGTGAAGTCTTGACAGTTGGAAAGTAGGAGTTGCCTGGAGCGCGCAGACGTCAGTCAGAGTAGACGATCAGGCAACGATACTCTCTTTTCATTTTGTATAATAGATGATGTAGGTTTATGCTTGGATCTGCATGTTAATTAGGTAAGTTGATTGAATGTTAGATTGATGACTGAACTTTTCTTAGCCTAGCTCGACAATTGTTGACTCTCATGGCCTTCGTTTACTCGCCCATCTTGACCACCTTGCTATGTTGATTGTGAGCTTGAGGTCGTTTAGCTTTCAATCCTAGCTTACCTGTCCTCGCCTGAGCAGTCGACTAGGAGCTTGATCTGCGGTCGTCGCCTTAGCGTTAAAAGACCTATGGATCTCAACGCCCTTCTTTTCTGTGCGAGGATGG
>SNQJ01S0001990.1:403370-428481 GCA_010110895.2 Picea sitchensis | reverse complement strand
AGGTATTTTTCAAAATTGTGAAGTGTTTACTAAATTTTAACTTGTATGCAAATTATTATGTAGATTTAAATTGTTACGCAAATTGTTTTGGAAAATGTTATTTAATTTACCAAAATCTGGGAATAAATATGCGTGAGTAAGCAAATTTTTAGTAATTTTTAAATTTTCTGCTCTGTTTTAAATTATAGTAGCTTAAATGAAATCTTGGTTGTTACATCATCATCATGAACCACTGTAACACACCCGACCCCTGTGTATCTTTCCTAGGGATGGGGCATCAAAATTTCGTTGTCCTTAACATTTCAAATCCTCTGCCCGAGTTCTTCATCATATTCTACTTACCTGTAGCGTTATAATGACTTCTATTAGGCTTGAATCCGAGCTTTGGGTTGCAATATATGGATTCCCAAAGTTCTTCGGGCGTTCATTGGTTGAGGGCCACGTGGCATCCACATGAATCCACCTCACACGTATTGTCTCCATGTTCCTTCATCCAAGGTGGAAGTTTGTACACTGTCCAATTCCATGACTGGACTCAACCTTGGTCTAACACGCAAGCCAATAGGAACTTTGACACTTCGATGCTTCGGCATTGAACGCCTCCTTACTATCTACACATGAGATCTTCTGGAGTCCCGAAGCCCTGAAGTTCTGTAATCCTGCGATATGGTTCTGGCCTTCGGGTCTTTTGGGTCCCTCTATTACACTACATGGGTCCCTCTATTACGCTACACCCAAAATCCTCCAGAGTTCTGAAGTCTCGGACTCCCGAAGTTTCGATCACTTCACCAACCACTTTGGCTAGGTAGGCACATACCATAGGTTGACACGTAGATAGGTCAGGGGTGACAGGTGTCACGTTTCAATAATCATATAGGGTCTATGAAAAGAACATATCGAGCTGAAACGTGGCACATCGATCATGGGTCCACATCACCCTGGTGATGTTGACTTGCCACATCTCACCAAACTGACAACCTTCTAACATTCCTCAAATATCACGGTCGAGATCCAACCACGTGGATCCATAAATCCATGACTAACATTACTTCTAGACTTTGGCCTTTGGGAGTTTTGCGATGCAAACTTCTCTTTTCTCCCAAATTTGGTCAGCACTGGGCTAACCACAGTCCAGATCTAACGATTAGGAAAAGTCCTGAAGCATCCTCGAATTGAAGAATCACGTTATTTCAGGCTTCAAAGCTTTTTGACACACCACAACTCAAATTCCCCGGAGTGCCTAGTCTCCGAACTAGAGGATCTAGCGCCACGCGCCCCCCGTATATCGACGGTTGAGAGGGATCACGAAGAATCTATGGATTGACGATCCACATTACTTCATGACTTCGGCCTTTGGGGGTTTTGGATTTACTGCTAATCGATTCTCTCGAAGAAGGACTTCACCGAAGTACCTTGTGCGGGTCCCTCCTCCTAAGTAATGGGATGGTAGGCATGGCTCCTAACGATCTTCCCCAAATCTACAACTCTCCTTTACTTTGTAACTTCGACGTTCAAGGAGTTTTATGCTATAGCATCTCTATTCTCTCGAAGTAGAACTTCGTCGAAGTCCTCTTGGTGTAGATCTAATGGCTAAGGGAATCCCCAAACATTCTCAATTGGTGGCTCACGCCACTTCGCGATAGAGAGTTGGATCCCGGTTCGGTCAGTAAGACAGGTTCATGTAACCCATAGGGAAATAGGGTCATCTATTTCCTTGCAAGTTGACTTGATAGGAAGGAAGTGGGCATACTTGCTCAATTTGTCCACCACTACCATGATGACATCATTCTATTTGGCCGATTTTGGTAATCTGGTGATGAAATCCATGGAGATGGTTTCACATTTCCATTCTGGAATTGGTAGAGGATGTAACAACCTTGTTGGGTGTCGGTGTTCTTCCTTAAATTTTTTTCATTCTAGACACTTAGCTAGATAGTCTGCTATGTCATTTTTCAGTCCAGGCCAATAAAATTATTTCCTAGTGGCCGTGATCATTTTCTGATAACCTCGATGACTAGTATATGGTCTCTTGTGTAGTTCATCCATTATGAACCTATTCAAGTCATCACAACATGGAATATGCAATCTATTTCTGTAGGTCAGCAGGCCTTCATCCAACATCTAATAGCCTTCATACTTTAGCCCTGTGAGCTCTTGCTTTATGTATGACATCACAGTCTTGAAAAATGCATATGTTTCTTGTGCATTCTTGACTCTCTCCCTGACATCTGTTTCACAGGTTCTTACCACTGCCAGGTGAATCTTTTTCACACTTCTGCTAAGGGCCTCGACCATCCTGTTTTCCTTTCCTTTGATGTGTTTGATTTCAAAATCAAAATCACTAAGGAGATCCATCCACCTAGCTTGTCTAGCATTGAGTTTTGGTTGATTGAATAGGTGCCTTAACCCACAATGGTCTCTCATAAGTACAAATCCCCTACCGAGGAGTTAATTCCTCCACATTTTTAAAGCATGCACTATGGAATCCAACTCTAGATCACGGGTCACGTAATTGATTTCATGCTCATTCAATTTTATGGATTCATAACAAATTACACATCCTTCTTGCATAAGGAATCCTCCAAGTCCTTCCTTATAGGAATGCGTACACACGAGGAACTCATCATCAGGGTCTACAATGTTCATCACATGTGCATGGGTTAGAAGGTATTTTAGTTCTTGAAATCTTTCTTCACATTTTGATGTCCAAGTGAATTTAACCCCCCTTTTGTGAAGGGTAGTGATTGGAAAACCCTTTTATGAACCTTCTATAATATCCTGCTAATCCCATAAAGGACCTAATATCAGATACATCCTTTGGGGTAGGCCATTCCATGATAGATTTGATCTTGTTAGGGTCTACTACCACCCCTTCTTCAGAAATAACATGGCCTAAGTAATGTAGTTGCTTCTAGAATAAGTCACACTTGCTAAAATTAGCATAGAGATGATGCTCTCTTAGTACTTGAAGCACTAATTTAATATATTCTTCATAATCCTCTCTATTCTTGGAGTACATTAAGATATAATCAATGAAAACCAATACAAATCTGTCTAGGAATTTTCTAAGTACATTATTCATCAAGCACATGAAAGTGGTGGGGGCATTGGTTAATCCAAATGGCACCACCACAAATTCATAGTGACCATATATTGTCCTGAAAGCTATTTTGTGGATGTCTTCATCCTTGATTCAGACTTGATGTTATCCATACCTTAAGTCAATCTTTGAGAAAATGGAAGCACCCCTTAATTGGTCAAACAAGTCATCAATTCTTGGTAAGGGATATTTGTTCTTTATGGTTGTCTTGTTGATTTGTTTATAGTCTATGCACAGTCGGAGTGTGCCATGTTTCTTCTTCACAAAAAAGACGGGTGCTCCCCATGGAGACATGCTGGGTCAGTTGTATCCTTTTTCCATCATATCCTTTAGCTATAGCTTGAGTTCAACTAGCTCTAGTGTACTCATCCGATAGGGCATTCTAGACACTAGCACTACTCCTGGTGCAATTTCTATGGAGAAGTCAACGTCTCTTCTCATAGGTAGACCTGGTACCTCTTATGGAAATATGTGTTTATACCCTATTAATATGGGGTGTTCCTCTAGGTTTGGTTTGTCATCCTCGACAGATTCCAACACCTGTATTTCATATAGAGGACATCCTTTTCTACAATACTTTTTCATTTGAAGGGATGATATTTGTCTCACTGAGACATGCCTCTAAATCCCTTGAAGGGTTATTTTTGTCCCTTATTCATTTTCACACTCCAAAGTTTTATGGTAATAATCTAACTTGGTTTTATAAGTGGATAAATAGTCCATACCGACCAACAAGTCATAATATCCTAGGGGAAGTATGTTAAGGGTCGCTTGGGTAGGAAATCCATCCATAATGAATTGGCAAGATGGTATGACCTCTGCTACTTTTCTTTTGGTTCCAGTGGCTAGTTGTACCAACCATGGATTAACATGTCTAACCGGTTGCAGTTTACACTTATCAACATTCTGAGGGGCCACATAACTCAAATTAGAACCAGGGTTAATTAAAATAGAAACTAGACGGTTGGCGATCATACCTTCCATCTCTACCACTAAGGTTTGGTGGTCGTCTTGCTTATTATCCAAGGCTGCATAAATCTGTGGCATGATCCTAGCCACATAATTGACTGTTGTAGCTTCTTGGATATTGTAGAATCTCCTACTATTCCATTTTCTGTGTGGACAATCCCTTAGCAGATGTTCTTATATACAACTCCAACATTTCAAGGGTTCTTTCTTTGGATTATCAGTCTTTCCTGGGGTTGCTCCAAAAGGTTTATTTCTATTATGGGAGGGGAAAATTTGTTGATACACACTTCTAGTAGGAAGGCTCATCCTAGAACCCTTCCCATAGTTCTTAATTCTTGAGGATCTAAACCCCTTCTTCTTGAATCCCAAACTACTTTTCTTCTTCCAGTCCTCATGAGGTTTTGTCTGACCCTTGAACTATTCATAACAATACCTTTCCTTCCAAATAGTGTCTTCTAAGGTTTCTGGCTCATCAAAATCAATCTTGTTCCTATAGGTCTGAGGTAACCCACTAATAAATCACTGCACTTTTACCTTTTCATCCTTTCTGTAGGGTACATACCTTAACAACTCAAGGAATTTATTGACATGTTCATCTATGGTGACATGTCCCAGCCTGAGTTCATAGAATTCCTTAGTCTTCCCATAAAAGTATTTCTCTGACAGATAGCTCTTCTTGAAGTATTTCTCAAATTGTTTCCATGACAAATCCTTATCATGGATTCCCTTCACATTCCTAAGGTCTTCCCACCAAATGGAATCCTTTCCATTCAAGTTAAAGATGCTTATTTGAGCCTTCAAGTTTTCAGAGTAGTAATGGAGTCTTGAAGTACTTCTTTAAACCAAGCAACCAAGATTTTGCCTCTTCCCCTTTCTCAATATCTCCATTGAAAGAGGGTGGTTTGGATTTCTTGAACTCTTCAGGATCATGAATTTTGGAATGATTTCGCTTCTTTCCATTCCTTTGAGAATGTGAAGTAGCTTTGTTACCAGAAGATCCCTCAGAGTTGCTAGTTTCCTCTCCAGAGGACTCTCTTGATGAGTGTCTCCTACCTCCAGGTTGGACCTTCCTCGAGGTACTCCTGTATGGCCACTTATGGGACCATGTTTTCATATCTCAGGTGGGATTTGACTTCTCTTCATGTGTTGTCGATCTACCTGACTTGTTGTGGGTCCATGCTACAGTTTCCTCTATATATCGGATAAACTCTGCAACAAGAATGCTTTAATTTCTATTTGTTTTTCTTTCTCCTTTATCAACCTTTTGTTGTTGGCCTTGCAACTCTGTAATTATTCCATGAGGCTCCTTATAGTTTCATCCAAATCTGGAGGGGTTTCCACCGCCCTCCTTTCGTCAGATTATGTGTCTCTATTGTGGGAGCCATCCCCCACTTAATGGCATGTCACCATCCTTTATGCTTGTATTTTTCCCATTATTTACTAACCGCTTGAGTGCTGACAAAAAACTTACTGTTAGCCAACAGTCTATTAGTTTATGAACAATACATAGTTCATATTTCTTAGATATACACACATAGTAGAAAGTTTCATTCTTTTATTCAATAACAATTTAACAAGACTCTTTAGGAAAGAGGTAAGATAGGGTGTCACCCTTAAATTACATTAAACATGGTTTTTACACAACTCGTCCATGAGCCCAAGTAAGCCAAGTGTTGTAACCATGCTCTGATACCAATTTGTAACACACCCGACCCCTGAGTATCTTTCCTAGGGATGGGACATCAAAATTTTTCTCTCCTTAACATTTCAAATCATCTGTCCTAGGTCTTCATCCTCTTCTACTTACCCGTAGCATTCTAATGATTGCTACCAGGATTGAATATGAGATTTGGGTTGCAAGATATGGCTTCCCAAAGTTCTTCGGGCGTTCATTGGTTGAGGGCCACGTGGCATCCACGTGAATCCACCTCACACATATTGTCTCCATGTTCCTTCATCCATGGTGGAAGTTTGTCCACCATCCAATTCCACAATTGGACTCAACCTTTGTCTAACACGCAGGCCATCAAGAACTTCAAAAATTCGGTGCTTTCGTGTTGAATGCCTCCTTACTGTCTACAAACGAGATCTTCTGGAGTCTCGAACTCCCGGAGTCCCTTAATCTTGCCACGTGGTTCCAGACTTCAGGCCTTTTGGGTCTCTCTATTACGCTACACCCCAAATCCTCCAGTGTCCCGAAGTCCTGGACTCCCGAAGTTTTGGTCACTTCTCCAACTACTTTGGCTAAGAGGGCACATACCATGAGCTGACACATGTCACATCGATCATGGGTCCACGTCACACTGGTGACATCGACTTTCCATGTCACACCAAATTGACATCCTTCTAAGATTCCTCAAATCTCACGGTCGATATCCAACCACGTGGATCCATAGATCCATGGCTAACGTTACTTCACGACTTCGGCCTTCGGGAGTTTTGCGATGAAAACTCCTCTTTTCTCCCAAAGTTGGTCAACGTCGGGTTGACCACAACCCAGATCTGATGGTTAGGAAAAGTCCCAAATCATCCTCGAATCGACGACTCTTGTTACTTTGGGCTTCATAGATTTTCGACACACCACACCTCAAATTCCTCAGAGTGCCCAGTCTCCAAACTAGAGGATCTATCACCACGTGTCCCATGTATATCGACGGTTGAGAGGGATACCAAAGAATCCGTGGATCGATGGTCCAAATTACTTTGTGACTTTGGCCTTCAGGGGTTTTGGCTTTACTGCCACTCGATTTTCCCGAAGCAGGACTTCGTCGAAGTACCATGTGCGGGTCCCTCCTCCTAAATGATCGGACGATAGGCAGGGCTCCTAACGATCTTCCTCAAATCTATGACTCTCCTTTTCTTCATAACTTCGATGTTCGGGTTGTTTGATGTTATAACATCTCTATTCTCTCGAAGTAGAACTTCACCTAAGTCCTCTCGGTGTAGATCCAACCGCTGAGGGAATCCTCGAACATTTTCGATCTGTGGCTCACGCTACTTTGCGATAGGGAGTTGGATCCCGGTTTAGTTGGTAAGATAGGTTCATCTAACCCCTAGGGAAACTATCCATTGATGGTCAAATTTCCAGTAACCGAAAATCCTAGTTACCTTTGGTTAGTTGGTGATTAGTAGGGTCGACAATACCCAGAAGTCCCGAACCTCTGGAGCTTCAAAGTCAGAAGGACTTAGCTCCCTTGGGATTAGCCTGAGGTCCATAGGTGTTGGTCATATGGGTTCTCCCAAACGGATCTCGTCTTCTCATCTTCCCAATGAAAGGATCTTCCCTTTCAAGACTTAATCTTTCTATCCTTCTTGAGCTTTATCATGAAATTGTTAAGGACTCGAGCATGATGTCTCGGTTGTGCAGCAAAGAGTCTAAAGGAGATATCCTCTCCAGAATGATAGGGTCATATTCACGCAATGCTTTCTATCCCAACCCTCCTATAGGCTTACGTCCCAAGGATGTCTCGAAGGCTAAATTGGCGCATATAGACAATCAATCGTAAGAATAATTTCACAAGGAGACAAATGTATTCACCTAGCTTGACCATTCAATACATAAACCATTTATAGACAGATACAAAAATGCATTCATCCATTATTCTAGTTCAGTGCACAAGGTATGAAAACACTTATCAGAACCAGACGACGTTATGAAAATGCTGAAAGGGGTGCCTATTTCCACCCAACCATAGGCTCAGTCACTCCTAATGGATTTACCACTGGCCACCCCCAAGACCACAATGCTCTGAGAGAGAATTTTGTCTTCCAGCTCAACAACAATAAGGGATGGAGGTTACTCTCCTACTCCCACAGGATCTTGGCAATGGGTTTCTCTAAACCAAGCAAGGAGGCCTGCATGAGTACTTCCTCAATCACTCAGCACCATCGTTTATCAACTTGTATCATAACCCTGCTAGCCACATCCTGTGACCAAAACATGCTCATTTTCTAGTGCTTCCTCGAACTTGAGAGTTTAGTCTATGTTCTCTACTTCTCTTCGCAACTCTTCCTCTACCCACCATGCCTTCCTTTCTTTCCTTTCTCAACAAGATTGTGTGTGGTCTGAATTCCCTATCCTTGGTCAGGTCTGAAAGCCTTACAGATGGGATCTCTACCCCATCCCCTCATTAACTCTTGAGGAGGTCTTCCCACCTACCAGCCTGACTGTAATTCATTCCTGGGTAAGAGGACTATTCTGGTCCTGAGCAATTAAATCTAGAAAGGTACTGGTTTGGTGGGGGTTATCTCAACCATTCTTGGTTCTGCTCACCATCTCTTTCAAAGCATTCATGGTCTATCTTGTCAAACCCCCTTTTCAACAGTCATGCAACACTTGTCCATTTCTATTAATAATATAAATTACATTCCATGACCTTTTATACAAAGGTTCATCAAATCAAACATTCATACATATCGAGTTTTCCATAGTCTCTTGGCCAATATATTTATATTTACAAACTAGGGGAAACATGGGTGTTACAACCACGACACACATATCGATGTATTAACACATTAATTATCAACAACCCAACATCATTGCATTCTATAATTAATAACGATACATAACAGTACAAATCTTAAACGTTCAACCCATCTCATAAGGACCATCATCAAATAATACCAAGAAAACATAAGATAACACAACGAATCATAAGGATCATAAAGATAATCACAAGAATCACCTAATATACTACCCGCCCAACCTACCCTGTAAGGTTAGGACCTCCAGGACACATAAGCAACGCTCAAGCCCATGTTCCAATTGATTTTAACCATTTAAGGTCTTAGGGGTGGTGAGTGTTCTGAGGAACAAGGAGGTGTCTACATCCACCCCAACATAATCAATCTGAGAAACTAGATAAACACAGAGTCTATGATCATTGATCTCATCAATCCATCAATCCTAAACATCAATTAATCAATGCACATGAGTAATGATTCACATAACACATACTAGACCATATTAAATCCAAGGAAAAAAGTTTGTCAATTATTTTCAAGGTGCAAGGCCCACTCATCGAATACGGTCATCCATCATAATAAAATTTCATTACACGCTAGAAGACTAATGTTTGACACCATCATTTAGTACATAAATTGATTGCACAAGAAGTCTAAGTACTCGATCAATAAGAAACACATCATTCTAAGGTCACAAGTATAAACCACTTTATCATTCATCAATCAATAATTAATCGTTGCACACAGTTAAATAATTACATAACCATCCATACAATGCATTAATCATGCACAATTTAATCAACTTTAATTTAAATTTGGGGCACAAGATCAACATCTACTTTAGTGCAAGGAGCAAAGTAAACATCAATTCTAACTATGTGGCACAAGTACTCCAAAATTTTAATTCAATCCAGCAACATCGATATTCAAGGTGCAATAGAAAACTATAATCAATCCATCATGCCTTAATAAATCTTAATGGCACAAGTAGTAATTGTTAAATCAACATACATTACAGTATGATTTATTTTGTGCAAGATGTTTAATTTCTACAACCATCCTTCCTTTAATTTATTATGCACAAGAGGTCTTATTACCTAGTTCACTCATTCATTTCATTATCATTTATTGTGCAAGGTCTAAAGTCTAACGCCTTCATTCATCACTAGTGCTATTATGATGTTACCCCTACAAGTGGAGTTATAATTATACAAATTCCTCATTATTAATATAAATGCTTTGAATAATAATCATATTCAATAATTATCACCATATCATCATTATTCAAAAACAATCATAACCAATAATACACCATTGTAATATTATTGAATCAACAATCATTAATAAAACTTACTGTCGTGGAATAATTACATAGCATTATTATTCAATAGACAATCAGATTCATTAATATACCGTTGTACTACTATTGAATCACCAATCATTAATAAAACTTATCGTCATTAAAAATTACATCGCATTATCATTCAATAAAACAACATATTTAATAATATACCATTATAGTACTATTGAATCAACACATTAATACAGACTTACCATCATCAAATTTTTACAATAAAAGAATAAATTGATGGGGGCGAAATTCAGTTACACGATGGAAACAACAAATCATTAATCCAATCCTATGTTTTAAAAATAGTAAACTAAAATATAAAATCACTAATTTAAGTAGGGAAAAACGTTTGGATTTAGTGCCCCAATTTTGCAACGAGACAGACCATCACAAAAAACCAGAATTCTATTCGTTGGGCATGGGGACACTGAGATAACTCTGTCACATGTTAAATACCATCGAAAACCAAGAAATCAATTCTCCTGACAATCACTAACCATTAAAGGCACTGGGAAAAACGTTTGAGCACTGCAGTGAGAATTGATGTGTGAAGGAGTAATTCGCAGAGCCCTTGGGAAGCAAAATTCATGTGTGGAAGATAATTTGCTCTAAAGCATTCACTCAACCAACTTTTCTTAGAGAAATCATTTTAAACTTTTCACATAGAAGACGCTTAAAACCCAAATTGTTTTTACACTTTGCTCAGAGAAAAAATCGTTGCAAACTTTGCATAGAGAAAACGTTTAAACCCCAATTCTTTTTTACACCCTGCTCAAAGAAAACTCATTGCAAAATTTGCATAGAGAAGTCGTTTAAACCCCAAATCGTTTTTACACCTTTCTGATAGAATTTTTTTTGTAAACTTGCACAAAGAAAACGTTTTAAACCCCAATCATTTTTACAATTTGCTCAGAGAAAAATCGTTTTAAAATTTGCATAGAGAAACCATTTAAACCCCAAATTGTTTTCACACTTTGCTTAGAGAAAAATCATTGCAAACTTTTCACAGCTAAAATATTTAACCCTAAATCGTTTTTACACTTTGCTCAGAGAAAAATCGTTGCAAACTTGCACAGAGAAAACGTTTAAAGCCCAATCATTTTTACACTTTGCTCAGAGAAAAATCGTTGCAAAATTTTCACTGAGAAAACGTTTAAACCCCAAATGGTTTTTACACTTTCTTAGAGAAAAAATAGTTGCAAAATTTTGACAGAGAAAGCGTTTAAACCCCAAATCGTTTTTACAATTTCTCGAACAAAAATCGTTGCAGACTTGCATAGAGAAAACGTTTTAAACCTCAATCCTTTTTACAATTTTCTCAGAGAAAAATTGTTTTAAACTTTGCACCGAGAAAACATTTTAAAGCCTAATTGTTCTTACAATTTTCTCAAAAAAAAATCGTTTTAAACTTTGCACAGAGACAACGTTTTAAACTCCAATCCTTTTTACAATTTGCTGAGAGAAAAATCATTTTAAAATTTGCACAGAGAATTGGAAAATACACCAGTCAGAGAACCCAACCATCAAATTTTATTCCCAACTAACCCCCTCAAGCAAACTTTCCCAACAATAATAGACATCCATTATAGTTTCATCAACACATGAATATATGTACAATTTCTAACTAATTTGTAGTTGTAACTTAAAAAAAAAATGTGCACCATAAACGACTGATGTCTTGTTGATGTTCTTCAACTGTTGACGATCCTCCTCGCTTATGCCTTATAATTGTCGAGACCTCACTGGTACCTCCCAACCAACGCTAGGGGTAATCTTCTTCCCCCTAAGCCCCCCAAGCCACAAAGGGGCCACACACACAAACCAGAGAAAACATAGCTCCCAGCTCGCCTCGCAAGGTCAAGCTACCACTCTCTATTTGAGATGGGTATCCCAACTCCCACTAGAAAAATCAGTTAAGAAAAGTCTGACAACATAACCTTATGCATACCAGTCGTGATCCCTTCCTCCTCTCCACCATTTCTTTTATAGAGTTATTTTAGTGTCCACTCATCAAATGCACGTTAAATTCTTGTTATTAAATTTTTATTAGGAAATATCCTACCCCGTACACTTATCACTCGATCCCTTAGTTGCACCAGAAATTCCTTTATTTAATTAATTTAATTGACAATTTCCCTCACCCACCTAAAAGCGTTCCTAAAAACACTCCTTGATGTCTCTTGATTCCCTCAATTTCCTTTAATGACTGACGCCTTTCTTAAATCTTAGTTGAGTTTTAATTAGGAAAGTTATCTAGACTAGATTCCTTTCTATGTTCCACATTTCTTTTTGCATTTAATTTCCCCTTTTCATCTAAGTTCTAATTTAGCAAGTTTTGCACAAAAACAACAATTAATTTTAGATAAATTATTTCTCCTTTAAATTCTAAATTTGTTTTTTTTCTTCATCCCCGCCTTTATTAATTTCTTAATTAATTTTTAGTCCTCATATCCTACTTAGACCTAGGCTTTAATTTCAACTAGGCTTATCAATTTTTAAGGGAAAACTTTTATAATTAATATGCTTTACTCATACACCATTTATTTTAAGGTTGACCACGTCAACATAAAATATTGTTTTCTAGGCACCTAGGTTCATTGACTCACCAGTGTTAAAAAATCGCGACGTTTCCTTCAGGACACTCTACATGCTCCAAGGGCGCCACTCACCTTTATTCATGTTTCATTTATGTGACATGCCCTTCAAGACGCACTACGTGCTCCAATGGTTCCACTCACCCTTTGACTGATTTTGGTAGACATCCAACCCTTGGAGTCAATAATCCGTCAAGCGACGTTGTGGGAGACTAAGGGCCTCTAAGGAATAAGGACCCTGCCTTATTGTATGCCCCTTAGAATCTTCGTGAGCGATTGTCTCAGTCTGTCCCCACGACATCGTGTATCTCTCGAACTAGGTAATCGTTAACCTACAGTTCGAGCCACGACGAGAGTGCTAGTAGGTTGTGGCAAGGCTACTGCCACACCTCTCCCTCAATATATCTGGTTGTTGTGCATGGCCCCTTTATTCCTAATGTGAGTCTGATTAGCAAGCAATCGTCAACCTGCATCCATCAATGAAACATGTTAGTGATCCATAAACAACATCATAATATACTCGATCATATGTCACATATGCGTAAACATAAATACCCAAACCATATACAGTCCACTCCTTGACTCGATCTGGAGTACAAGGTGGTCCACCGACTCCATCGACATCCTCAATCTGACAAGTGTCCTGCACACTTAGGAGAAACTAGTCAATATCACCTGTCTATACATAAATAACATAACATAACATCATAATCCATAATCTCGTCATCATAATCCATAAGCAAAGCAAAAAATCATATAATGAATCGGATCAGTTGCACACAAGTGTCCTCAAAGAATAAGTTACATCAGGTGCGCGCAAGAGAGAGATGTTACAATGAAACGATAAGAATATCAACAACACAGTGAAAGGTAATGTGAAGTGGGATATTGGGTATTTTTGATGCTAAAACCATATAGACAAATGTCCCTCAAGCAGAAAAAGGACAATAAATTAGCACCCAAATATTATGGCCCTTATAAGGTGTTGCAAAGGATTAAAAGTATGTATTACAAATTAGATTTTCCTCCATCTTCACATGTACATCTAGTCTTCCATGTTTATTTCTTAAAGAAGGTAATCAGTAACAAGATCCTAGTCCAAACTGTTTTACCAAGTACTAATGAAGAAGGGAAAATCATACTAGAACTAGAAATAATCCTTGAAACAAGGATTAAGCGACTCTCAAATGAAGCAATTACTAAGTACCTCATCAAATGGAAGAACTTGCTAGCGGAAGAGGTGACATGGGAAGATGAGGTCTTAATGCAAAAACACCCGCATTTAGTCAAGTGTTGAGTACAACACTTGTTTGAACGGGAGGGGCATGTTAATCCCTATACAAAGCTCCATGTTAAGTATAATCAACCTCATTAAGCTCTAGATATTGAATTATTACATTTCTAGTGTTATATTTGTATGTAGGCTAGAACCCTTCATTGCCCTTTCATTATAATTGTACCTTTTGTCTACTACACACACACACACACACACACACCAAGGAGACCTAGTATTAGGATTATCTTATCTCATCTCATATTGTCTTCTCAATTGGGTATATTGTAAATGAAGGTTTCCCCCTCAAAGTGGATTGTATTCATTGACTTTTTATCATTTTTAAGACGTTGGATCAAAACATTCTTATCGAAAGGTTTCGAAAAATAATGTTGTAAACTGACTTAGCTTCATTGAAAAATATTCTCATGGTTGGGAATACATGCGTGCCACATTATGATATCACGCCGACTACTAAAAACAAAAAAAACTTGTAAATTAATAATATTGATCATATTTACAAATAGTTGACTATGTTTAATATATTAACTATAGTTGGTGACATTAACAATATTGACCATGGTGAATAGAGACAACCTTTGGCTTGAAAATGGTTAATAATTGACCATAGTGACCATGGTTGACCACATTGAACATTGTTGTCTATAATAGATTTTATCAACTATATAAATATAATTAGAGATGCTTAATCCTATTGACCATTTTTTCTAACCAACTTACTAACCCATTAACTCTATTAATAATTAATTAGTAACCTATAAACACCATAATCTACAAACATCCTAACTCATTAATCCATAAACCCTAAACCACTAACCATTCATTCATAAACACAAAAACCCACTAATCCTTAGGTCACTAACCCAACAACTCCCTAGACACTTACTCACTAGCTAAATCACCCCTAATCTACTAACCCATTAATTTAGTGTTAGACGAACCACAAACCAAAAAACCCTCAAACGTCATAGTTTATTAACCCTACTATCTTGTTACGTCTAACATAATAACCCCCTATCCCTACGTCATAGTTTATTAACCCTACTATCTTGTTACGTCTAACATAATAACCCCCTATCCCTTTGAACCCTTATCAATTAATGTAATAAATAATAAACCACCTTACCCACTATGCCCTTAACCCACAATCCTCCTAACCCACTAACCGTTTAACCTCATCAACCATATTAACCATGAATGGTCATATGGCAACTGTAGAATATTAGGGAGTTCTCCATGTGTAGATGGCAATTGTTACAAATTCAGAACAAAGTGAACTCTATAGAGACTATAATTCTTTCTAAAGATACATCGTGTAAACTCCACTTTGAAATTATTAAAAGAGTTATCAATTGGTATAAGCAAATTATTAGAAACATAATAATTAAAATAAAAACATGATAAATGAATTTTTTATAAAAACAATTTTTTTAGGAAATTTCCTCCATTAAAATTATATTTCATTCCATGAATTCACGTTCCTGTTCTCTTATCTGCAACAACAGATTTGAAGAAAATAGATTAATGAATTTATGTTAATATATTTTTATTTGTTCCATATACACTACACATATATTTTCCTTAGAATATATTTAATTTTAAAAATGAAATCTTATCATAATTTTTTTATTAATTTATATAATAATTTTAATTTTTCGATATAATAATAATAATAATAATAATAATCTATTTTTAAGGTCACGATCAATGAGATCCCCCTTGTTTATGGGACAAGGGACCCCCTCCGCCCAGCGATTTGACTGGTAAAATCTACGAAGGTATACATACCCTACCCCCCTGGATTTGAACCAAAATGTTTTTCTAATATTACTATATTAAATAAACAAAAAATATTTATCCATTTATATGGAAAACAATACTAAAATTAAAAAAAAAAATTAATTAATAAAAATTTAGAATATAAAATTCACATCTTTTAACATTTAAAAAATTGGCTCTAATTTGAAATGGATTTAGTTATTTAGTTATTGGTGGTTTGATCAAGGATACATTTTTTCACATTGATTGTTGGGTGTTTAGTTTCTATCATTTTTCCTTGCCACCTGTCATGCCCCCGATTTCCTCCCATAACGTTTCCACGTGTCTTTGCCGAGGCCATGCATGCTTTACACATGGCTAGATGGAACACATAATGATGGAGAATACACGAATTGAACCTGAAACCTATGAAGAATAATTTGCATCGTCTGTAACTGTTCACAAACCCTCTTTTCATAATCCCATTTCTTGTGTACTTTGTACTACAGTGCGTTTGTGCAACATAGAGATTGTATATAATTACGAAAACATAATGGTGAAAAGGAAAACTATAAGCACATTAGTTTGGGAATGACATAATGGTGAAAAGGAAAACTATAAGCACATTAGTTTGGGAATGTGTAGGTAGTTATGGTTTTATTTTACTTGATTATTACACAACAAGGTATTGTGGTTATTTGATTATACACTTTGTAAATATGCATTTACAATTTTTTTTTTTTGATTTGAAATTTTTTATTTTAAGATATTGTGGTTAGGTTATTTGAAGATGACCAGAAGTGGAAATTTTCATTTTCATTTATTTATTTATTTTGAAAACTAAATTATATTCAGTGAAAAATACTTCTAATTCATCAAAAATAGAATTATTATTATAGACATTTTATACATGGAAACTAAAGATGCATCCAAAAGAATTACCATTATGTAAACCAAAACTATATATACAACATGCTAAAGATGTACACATAATATTTATTATGCACGAGGAAGAACTAGGTGTACATGGAATCTTTACTATGCATGAGGAAGAAAAAGATGTGTTGCTTTAAATACCTTTGTTTTGCTTGATTGTTTTAGCTATATCAGCTTGACCAATTCTATCTTAAATGATTACTTAAATTAATGTTGTTTCTTCCTATTCATATTTTTTGGGGGTTTGCAGATCACATTTGTTTATGCCATTGCTATGGATATGGAAGGAGGAGTAACTCCTCTTCACTCATTTTTGGATTTGTTGCGATTTTTTCCCATGATAACTTACATTGCTCTTTTCAGAAAATCTACATGTAGCTGAACAGATGTAGTAAGTGTATCAAGCAGTGACTCGAGGATCTAGATAGTTTCAACTTCATCTTCATAAATTGACTGCAACAATGCTTGAACAGATGTAGTAAGTGTATCAAGTAGTGACACGAGGATCTAGATAGTTTCAACTTCATCTTCAGAAATTGACTGCAACAATGCCTGAACAGATGTCGTTAGTGTATCAAGCAGTGACTCGAGCATCTAGATAGTTTCAACTTCATCTTCATAAATTGACTGTAACAATGCCTGAACAGATGTAGTAAGTGTATCAAACAGTGACTCAAGGATCTAGATAGTTTCAACTTCATCTTCAGAAATTGACTGCAACAATGCCTGAACAGATGTAGTAAGTGTATCAAACAGTGACTCGAGGATCTAGATAGTTTCAACATCATCTTCATAAATTCACTGCAACAATGCCTGAACATATGTAGTAAGTGTATCAAGCAGTGACTCGAGGATCTAGATAGTTTCAACATCATCTTCAGAAATTGACTGCAACAATGCCTGAACAGATGTAGTAAGTGTATCAAGCAGTGACTCGAGGATCTAGATAGTTTCAACTTCATCTCCAGAAATTGACTGCAACAATGCTTGAACAGATGTAGTAAGTGTATCAAGCAGTGATTGGAGGATCTAGATAGTTTCAACTTCATCTTCAGAAATTGACTGCAACAATGCCTGAACAAATGTAGTAAGTGTATCAAGCAGTGACTCGAGGAACTAGATAGTTTCAACTTCATCTTCAGAAATTGATTGCAACAATGTCTGAACAGATGTAGTAAGTGTATCAAGCAATGACTCGAGGATCTAGATAGTTTCAACTTCATCTCCAAAAATTGACTGTAACAATGCTTGAACAGATGTAGTAAGTGTATCAAGCAATGACTCGATGATCTAGATAGTTTCAACTTCATCTTCAGAAATTGACTGCAACAATCCCTGAACAGATGTAGTAAGTGTATCAAGCAGTGACTCGAAGATCTAGATAGTTTCAACTTCATCTTCAAAAATTGACTGCAACAATGCCTGAACATATGTAGTAAATGTATCAAGTAGTGACTCGAGGATCTAGATAGTTTCAACTTCATCTTCAAAAATTAAATGCAACAATGCTTAAAAGATGTGGCAAAGTATTTGACGAAATTAGTCCTATCAAACACGTTCAACCACTAACAAATTCATTTTTTTTAATTTTAGAAAATATTATATATATATATATATATATATGTTCAAAATAATTAAAATAATAAAATTTGTGTTCAAAACATTGAAAAATGCTTTTGATTATGTCAAAGTAACATGACAACATACCAAAATGCACCATTTAATATACTCAGATGCCCTTAAATAATACACAGTCAAAGATAGTTGACCGCGAGGCGGTTTCTAAAGTCCTTGGCGGAAGGCAGGGATTAATAACACAAAATTCCTTAAGGGTAAGGGCCAACAAAGCATGGCCTTTCAAACCTTTAATATATGAATTTCAAGCAGACACTAAAAAGAACATATTGTTATAAAAATGTTATTATTTATTTATATGGCAATGCTAATATTATGTTATTTCTTCCACTTAGGGTTAGGATTAATCACCTACACTCGTAAGTAGAATAGTCACCTCTTCTCATGTTAATTTTATCTATGATGTTGTTTTCATGAACTTGTTATTTAGGAATAGTCACTTCTTGTCATGTTAATTTTACTTATGATGTTGTTTTCATGAACTTGTTTTCTTTTCATGTTTTCGATTGTATATGTTTTAAATATGCTGATTTTTTTTTTTTTTTAAGAATGGTTTAACTTAAAAATAAAGATATTAGTGTTATATTTATAATAAAATATTTAATATAAACAAATTATTGATTATTATTAAAAAAATTAAAAAATATATTTACTATAATATTTATTGAAATGACCAATTTTACAATTAAGGACTCTCTCTATATATTTTCATGATGGATGTTATAGTGCCTACAAAAATGCTCATAGAAATGTCTCTATTAATCTTAATAATAATGTTGATAAAATGTATATACAATCATTTTTATTAACATAAGTAGCATCCTTATATTTCAAAATAAAATGAATGGTCTCTAAATGGTGTTGTGTCCTAAATAAATATCAAAGTAATCCTAATATAATAATAACATAATAATAATAGAGAGTTTGTCAGGAAAGTGGGGTGTTGTTATTTTCCCCACAAAGATTAGATTTCCCTAAATGCATTACTGGAAGGGTGACGATTGAATAATGTCCAATTCATTATGGAATTTAGGTTAGTAGTCAAAACACATTTGTGAAAAATAGTGTTCCACTTGATCATTGGTGGATAGTTAATACACTAATGTTTAAAGGAAGCATCCTCAATAATAATAATAATAATAATAAATAAATAATAAATAAATAAATTGTAGCATTCTCATTTTTAATCCTCCCTAATTAGCGATATGTAATGTAAATATGATGTATGGTCACGAGGCTGAATATCTAGTATGAAAACATTGTATATCATGATAATAAAATAAAATGTGATGTTGGTTATAGATGGACATGGACAAAGTCACAAGGGTTGATTTTTCCACAAGAGAGGAGGGGTCTAAAAGTGGGTGTTTTATTCATGTTCCTTAAATCCAAAGAAAAAACATTCCTAAATTATTGTTTTGAGTGAATCTTCTAATTTTACTCTTTAGTGTATGGTGTTGAAATATTGTAACTGTGAAGAATATTCTTATTACTATTGAGTTATTTTATATAGATCAAATCCCCTTTTGTGGATTGATCTTGTCGGGCTTTGTATATGACCAGATCCCCTTTGTGGATTTGTCAAACCCTAATTAAATGATGCTAATTGAGAAGTCACCCCCTAGGGCTAATTAAAGTGGTTTTAGCCACTAATTGAAGAAGTCGACCCATCTTGGTTAAGAGACACAACCCTAGCGCCTATCAATTAGTATAAATAAGAGATGATGATGCCTCATTCACTCACTCACTTAAGTCATTCATCTAGTGCACAAGTTTGAAGGAAGCTACAGTTTCCAAAAGAAGAAGAGAGAGAGGAAGATTGCTTAGTGTTGGATATTCTCTTGTGTTTGGTCCTTTATCTTGGCATTGTATTGGCTATCTATATTAAGGAAGTTTTTGTTGGGTTTTCTCCCTCATGAGGGTTTCTGAGGATAAATGTTGTGTACCTTGTGATTGTGTTTCTTCCAGTGATACTGCTTATGATATTATTGTCTAGTAAAATTGAAAAGAACTTAATAGAAGCTCTAAATTTAACATGGTATCAGAGCTTGACTGAATATAGCACCTTTCACTGGGTAACCAAAAACATCACTGTTGTCGTACAAGAAAATTACGACTTTTTATTGGAAGATAATTTCATCCTAAAAACCATCTAGGGAAGTGTGCCCTAGCCTAGAGAAATCATTATCACCTTCAACACACCTCTTCAGTGGATAGAGCCTCCGAAAAGTCAAACACTAGTTTTGGTTGGTACCAAAAAACCAGAAAAAACAAAAAAACCAGGGAACCAAAACCAGTACCAGAAGTACCAGTCCAGAAATGACGCATGTCAAGTTTCAAGGGATAAAACTTGAAATTTCAAAAAATAGACAACTCCATCCTACTCACCACAGCCAAACGCATCTAGTCCCTGGATCAGAATTCCAAAATTTGAAAGTTGAAAAATTAGGGTTTCTTCATAAAACCCTAAGTTGTAGTTGCAGTTGCAGTACCAGTTGCAATTGCAGTTGCAGTACCAGTTACAATTACAATTGCAACACTAGCTATAGTGTTAGCACCAAATGCAGTATCAGTTGCATTAAAAAAAATTTGTGAAGTGTTGGGACTATTGTGTGTAAGGTAGCTAGAGAGGTAGTGGGGAGGCCCAAAGGTCCCATAGTGATAATAGTGGAGGCCATTCAATGTAAGGTGGACTAGGTGCACTATATTATTAAATAAGGCCCACTATGGTAGTTGGATATAATAAATGGGTAGTTATATGTAATAAATGTAAGAGGACTCCTTAGAAGGTTCTACTTTTAGAAGATTCCTCCTGTAGAATGTTCTTAGGTGATGGTAGCACTATATAAAGGGTTTCAAGCAATATAATGGGATATGAAGAGAAGTATTGTATTTGAGTGTTAGCTCAATAGGAGGATACCCCCTCTAAGAGGCAAGTGAACAAGAGAGGATCCCTTCCATAATAGGATCACTACTACATCTTGAAAAATTTGCGACGACCACTTGTGACGAAAATACTCTTTCGTCACAACATGCAAGAGAAAAAGTTCATTTTTTCTAAATCCACCCCGTATTCGTTGTTATCTCGATGCATGTAGTTTGACTAACTTATTATGGTCAATGTTTGTCTCAAGAGCAACGAATGTAGTTTGTTTGTCGCAAGAGCGACAACTTACCTAACCTTAAAATTGACCGTTAAAAATGACTTAAAATAAATAGGTAAAAAAGAAATATTTTTAGGTCATGTTCATCACAATTGCGATGATAGTGACCTAAAATTGGACTATAAATATTTGACGATTTAAATATTTTGTGACAATCTTGCTATAACAATGATGGTTCCGAATGGGTATTTTTATGCGGAAAATTGTTGCAGAATGTTGTTAGAGGTGGGGAAAAAAGAAAAGCAGGTGAAAAGGGTGATGGTAGATGTTATTTCCCTTGTAAAAAATGTTGCCTGAGACACCCCATAAGAATTTTAATAGCAACAACTACAAAACATTTTAGAAAATATGGTCACATTGATGGTGGATCGAATGAATATCGTCCCATGGTAATTAGCTATATATTCATTATCTTTTTTTATTTTGTCAATTTTATATAAAATTATATATATGTATATATATTGTTTGAATGTTTGTTATAGTATTCACTAATTTTGCATGATTGTTTGTAATTATAAATTTAGAGTTTCCCTCTAACTTTCCGCAGAATATTGCACCAAGTATTAGTATAAATGATGTCGTACAAGCTGAGGAGCATCATCATGACCACGCAAATGAGGATCTCATGGAAGAAGATGATGGCACAAATCAAGTTAATGATCCCATGTAAGAAGATGATGGGACAAATCAAATGATCCAAGATTTGTTTTCGTAACCGGATGAGGATGGGAAAAATGATAGTGTTTATGATGAACCTCTATTAGAAAACGCAAATAAACGACTTTATGAAGGATCAAGAGAAAATATTCTCTCCGCTACATTGTTTCTAGTGAACTTAAAGGTTATGAATAATTTGTTGAACACTTGTATGACACTGATACTAAGGTATGTGATCTGAAAATAGAAGGCTGACTTGTTATGCTATGCAAGCACCCTCTACTTCATAAAAATAAACTTTACAGGACCTTGCTTCATGTGTTAAAATATGCAATATAAACTTGTGTGTTGAGTTCATGCTTCTTCCTTTAAATGTTTATGTATGAGGAAATGTTCTTGTAAATGGTTAAATATATACTTCAAATAAATACACAACAACAATACTTGCAGCAAATAAACCATCAAACTCACAATAAGAACAAGCTGATAAAGGAGTTCATCCCCCTCCGGGCTACATCTCCTTGAGCCTCCATCAATGGACTTGGCTCTCTGGGATTAATTAGTAAAAAATTATTTTACAAGCTGCTTCTCAACTCTAATGGAAAAAAAAGACTGTACCATTGAGATCAGAACACATAAAAACCCCAAAAATGACTAATAGAACTCTGAAAATGGATCATGACTCATCCGGGCATGACCTCTTCTACATGTGGCCATACGCTTCCCTGAGCTTATCTTTGGCAAAAACACCTGTAAAATTCCTCAACAGCCTCTGAAAACTGTCCCAATGTGTTCAGAGCATAATAATTATCCAAACATGATTATTCAATAACAGAAAACAAACATAGGCTCACCAAACCATGTCCTCGATTAATGAGGGCTTCAAGCTCCCTAGAGCTTCCTGAAACTTCAATGGTGAAAAACTTGTAGAAGAAGTCTTCAAATGGCTGTGAAAACAGCACCAATGGATCCAAAACGTCCAAAAAACCCTAGCTGGGATTTTACGGCACCTCAATCGGCCAAACGATGAAGAAGTTAGGCCTCCTCCATTTTCCTCCTTCAACTTTGCTGGAACTGGCTCGCCAAAATGCACCCTTTGTGCATGAACCCAGAACACGCTCCAAAATGCGCGTTAAAACCTAGCACCGGGCGCAACCATGCCAATGGTGAAAACCATAGAACGGTTAGGGCACCTCCAGCCCCTACCCACCAAGCTCTCGGGCATATGATGGCATAATATGACCACAGGCTTCAAAATGTAACCGTTCTCCAACCGTTTGAAACCACAATTAAAAAACCGTGCGCCATTCCATATAGCAAAAGGGTCACATATATTAACACATGAAGCCGTGGGTTTCATATTTGAAAACGTTAAAACCCCGCACATATAACATGGTCATGTACAAAGGCACAATACCGTGGGTCAAACCATACAACACAAACCCCGCGCCATATAACATATACCACGGTTACATGGAATGCAATGAAACCACGGGTTTAAAACTTATGTTAACACAAAAAGTTTCGCGCACATAAGTTGTTGGCTGTAACATATATGTCACGGTCATATGTACTATCCAAACAACCGCGGGTCGGGGCTAAGCCCCGGCCCGACCCCCCCACGAATATTTACAATATTCGAATTCAAATATATATTTCCCCGCATTGTTAACAAGAACCATCATGTGGGCCGTTGGTCGAAGGCTCGTTGCGAAGGCGTAGTCGGTGGGGGAGGTCACCGGTTCGAATCCGGCTGACCACAATAATTTTTTGTTACACCAGAACCAATAAACCAAACCCGGGGTGCCACGTCGCAGCCCATGATTGGGCCACATGGCACCAAATCATTCGACCAAATAATTGCCACGTGTCATCCGATAAATCATCCACGTCAACTAACCAGATCATGCCACTTGTCAACCGCTAATTGGCCCACGTCACTTGCCGCGTATGCTGCTGACGTCATCCGACACGTAGGATGCTGACGTCATCCTGTGCCACGTGTCACCCTTCCAGTGGTGACATGTGTCACCTCCGAATTGGTCCAACCGTATGCCCAAAAAGCCAAATCTGCTTGACACGTGTCATCACCTGGAGCCTCCACATGTCTTGTACGGACCTGCCACGTGTCCTGTATGGACCTGCCACGTGTCCTATACGGAATGTACGGACTGGTACAACCAACATTAATTTTTTTCCCTGTTTGGCTTGGCGGACAGATCGCGATATCTTCTCCATACGGACTCCGTTTGAGAAAGTAAATATACCGCCGGAATCAGGAAGACGAGACGGACGCAATGGCACCATTTTCGTTGCATTCAGAGCACTTTGAAATTTGAGCAAAATTTTGACCCCTGGTCCAGATTTTGATCAGTATGTAATATGCTTCATCTCATATTATACATAAATGTTTATTTTTTTATATTTGTTTGTAGTGTTAATTAATGTGTAAAATAAGAATGCAATTTTTACGATTAATATTCTTACATTAACTAGTTGTTTGTTATGTTGTAGGTTGTTAGGTGAATTTTTGTTACCATCGTCAAATATTTTACCTCGCACATATCTTTGCATGCCATTATGAAAGACATTGGAATGGATTATAAAACTATAGATGCATGTCCTAATGACCATATTATATATTATGGACAACATGATTTGAAAATCGAATGTCCGCAATGTCTTATTAGTAGATATCGAACCGATCAAGTAAAAAAAAGGGTGCCTCGAAAGGTTCTTCATGATATTCCCATAATTCCACGTTTGCAATGATTGTTCAGGTGCGAAAGCATAGAAAAATTTATGGAATACCATGCATGTAAAAGAAGTGGATATGGTGTTCTTCAAATGCCTGCCGATGGTTCTGCATTTAGAGAAATTGAGGAAAAATGGGCAGATTTCAAAGATGATCCTCGTAATGTTAGTCTTTCATTGGCAGTTGACGGTGTTAATCCATTCAGAGATCTTAGGTCTATTTACTCAGTGTGGCCTATTTTTGTTATCAACAATAACATTCCTCCTTGGATGTCAATAAAGAGGGAGCACCTAATGTTGACAATGATTGTTCCAGGTATTTGTTTACATTAATTTTTTGAATTTAACATTTTCACTTTTTGCATAATGTCTTTTGTTTATTTATTTAATTATATATATTACATGATATCATTCCTATATTAATTATGTGTAATT
>SNQJ01S0001990.1:380114-391122 GCA_010110895.2 Picea sitchensis | reverse complement strand
ATTCTTTAACATCTAACAAGGTATTGATATTTTCCAAAAGATTCTTATCCATGTGGACTCTCATTTCCATCTAGGTTCTAGTCTTCTTAATGACATCCCAATTCCTCATATGCATTTTTTCTTTCAATGTTGGATATTTTAGGAATTTCTCAAGGTCTTACAATGATGAGCTAATGACATCGCTATCTAGATATATATCTTAATATATATTCAATAATAACAAAAGAAGGATCCACAGATATAGACTTACCTTTTGATGAAGAGGTATTATGGCTCTTCCCGCTATCATTTTGAGATCAATTGTGAGCTTGGAAATGTCCTCTATTCACTCTTCAACTTCTTCCTCATCGTTGGGTGTATATTTCTTAGGGAAAGTTTACCTAAGGTGACCATACATATGAAGGATGGAGCACCAAAAAGGAATCTTAACATTTTCTATCTCCTGACAATAAGAACAATTCTCCACTTGGATATCAATTCCTTCAAGCAATCCATCTCCCAAGTTCATTTCCACAAAAATCTTAGCCATTGAGGTCTTGTCTAGGAAGCATGTTTTCTCGTCAATATCCAACATCGATCAAACTAGGAGGTCATCCATAAACCTATGTGACACATGCCTCCAAATGTGCAAACAAGTAGACCACTCTAATATTTGTAATGTGGCATGGCATGAGAGGTCCATGTGCATGAAGAATATCCCCAAACTGCCTATGCCAATCTGACCAATGCCTTGAGAGTTGTAAGATTGCATCGAGAGTCGTGAACGAACTCAAGAGTTGTGAATATACCTTGGGATATGTGAAAATTACAAATGTCATAATGAATCCCATGCAATGTCCACTTAGCCACAATGTCCATTCACCATTAATCCGACCAATATGTAATTGTGGCCTTTGAATAATGGCTTGTCCTATTTGTCCTTTTTGGATGGAGTGAGTCAAGGTAATTAAAACATTTGTCATTTTTTGGATGGAGTGATTCAAGGTAATGGACAACAAAAAGAGCATCACTTATCCCATTGTCAATAACTCGCACCCATGCCTTAGCCTTTACAATTTTTTAGCCATCGATGGGTTACGAATCAATAACAACTCTCATATTTGTTACT
The DNA here is from genome assembly GCA_010110895.2 of Picea sitchensis. Taxonomy (NCBI): domain Eukaryota; kingdom Viridiplantae; phylum Streptophyta; class Pinopsida; order Pinales; family Pinaceae; genus Picea; species Picea sitchensis. The sequence continues at coordinate 390,014 of SNQJ01S0001990.1, read as the reverse complement.
TAACAATGTACTTTACTCTCAATTTCTTGCTCCCTTTTGACATGTATAGGCCACCTTTACCTTTCTACCGTTTCTTCTCCTTGGGTCGAGGAATCGCATACTCCACCTTAGCCACCTCAGTTCCCTCTTTCCTAATCGTGACCTCCATTTCTATTGTCAGTATTTGAGATGGAGGTCGTAAGGTGCTAAGTATGTAATGGTGGGGTGAGTTGTTAAGATGATGGGGAGTTAGGGTTTAAGGGAATGTGTTTAACCTTATTTTTTATACTAAATGAAAAAAGAATTCATCATAACATCTTCATGAATGATGCCCATGTAGCCAAATGAAACCACACAACCAAATGCAAGCAGTGAGCCAATGAAAATGATATGCTACAACATATGTCTATCCACTCTTGAAGAGGGTTTTTGTAAACTCTATCATACCACATAATTTCCTCTTGCTTTTCGAGAATTTATGTCTTGTTACCATCATATTGTTGTTCATATACATGTAGCTTCAAATTTGTCTTTGATCTTAGTGTAAAAGGTTGAAACTTTAGCACACGAATGATGTAATTTGTAATCTTTCCTTGGTCACACGGGTTGTAAGAAAGTGTCACATTTTCAACTTCAAATCTTGCCAGAATCCTTGTGATTTTTCCTGTATCATAAAGAACACATTCAGATCATTCATCCTCAAAGGCTAACCCTACATTTTCCAACATTTCATCAATCTGATGTCTCCTAAGCATGCCAGACAGTACTTCATCTAATATTAATTTGACACCGAAGTTCCTGGTAGCCAGATCTTGGTGTTGTGTTAAACATTAGAAAATGGTGAACATTTTCTAAGTTCATGGTGGCATAATCAAACTTTCTAGGAAAAAAGTCCTTCCACAATAACTTTAAGATGTCTCCATGCATGAATGGTTGTCCATGAGAGTATTTGCAACTACTTAGTATATTGTTCCTAGACATCTCCTGAGTATTTATATCCTTGTATGACCGATGCCTCTTCTTTGTTTGTTGACCCTCCAAGTCTTGTTTTCCAAACTTTGAAACAATGATGGGAATATAGGGTGTACCTTCTAGAATACATCATGAACACAAGATAAAGAATCCTTCTAAATGAATTGAATTGATGCCATATGAGGTTCAAGTGTCCAAGGTAATTTCTTACCAAGGCATTTAAAGGTATAAACTTGATTGCGTGCCTCCTTGTTAAAAACCTTGAATCTTTGAATATTGAGACATAGGAGTGCAATGTTGCCTTCTCCTTGTTTAACCCTGACTACCATGTCATCACCTACCATTTCTACTTGTGCATCCACATTGTAGCTATCCAACATTATGCCATTATTCCTTGCCTACAATATTGTTCACTACCATGTTGGAGATCCATAATTACCATTCGAGACTTCTCATAGCCCAATTTTGCATGTAGAGGACCATCATTTGAATAGGGAATTAGAAGTTCAAATTTGAGATCCCTCGCTTATTCATTCTCATGTGCGATGATAAATGGTTTGATACAGCCTCACGTGTCCTTCTTGCGATGGAGTTGATCCAGCTTGAGGATAGACAGTCCGTGATAGGCCATAGTTACCTTGTTAATGTGCTCCTAAAGGATCAGATTGCATATACAAGGAGAAACATGATCATTTACACCATCGTGTACCTCACTAGCCTGCTGGTAAATTTTACTCCATGGTAGGAAACACACAGAGAAGATCTCGTGGCACAAAAACCCTCTCATAGATTCTTATAGACCATGTCTCCAAGGTGTATATCCATAGGGGAGGATCCTTTTGTTTATGATTCATTGGAACTAGAAACTGTCATAAGACCAACATCACATTCACTATCATCCTCGATAACATAGGTTGGATGACCATTGCACTGTAGGCTATTGGTTTTATGGTTCTATTCAAATTATATTGGTAATTATGGGTTGGATTTTCCGTTATATACCTCATCAATACTGCAAAGAGGAGTGAATCTTCTCTCGCTGGTAACCTCGATGTCCGAAAGAATGTCCTCATTAGAAACTATGCCTTGGTTATGTGATTTCTCTCTATTTGTTTCTTGATATTTCTTGTCGAGATATAACACATATGAACCTTCATTTTCATTAAATATGGTAAACCAATAGTATTTGCACCATTTATCTTGTTTGTGCCCATTGTCTTCATGATGATAGAGACCTTTATCTTTAGGATGAGAATCAGTCAATAACTATCACAGTTCTGTGTTCTTCTTCCTTGCAAATGTCATATATGGGGGGTTTAACAAAATGAAAAATATAATATTGATACATGGTTTGTTCCAAATGGGGAATCAGATCCAAATTAAACTACACATGGATGCTAGGGTCGTTGTCACACTTGTTTTCTTCTCATCTAGCATAATCAAGAAAAGCTTCTTCAACATCGGGAAAGTGTTCCAGCTCCATGATATCAACCCCATGGAGTTAGGAATATCATGATCCTCATTTCTTTTTGTGTCTAGGGCTCATCCATTGTCATTCATTGGTCAACATGTAACATTAAGGTTTCATCGCCACCAAGTTTATGGAGAGGATTGAATGATTGGGAGACCAAACTTTTAACCACAGAAGGCATGCATTCTTCACCATTCCGACCAATACATATATCATAAGTAGGAGAGCCTTCAAAATATACAATATAAGACCTGTTATTGTTGAGTTGTAAATCAGTGTTTTAACTAAGAGAATCAAGAATATCAACATACACTTTTTTGACCTCAAAAAACTGTCCAAACTCCTTGTCCTCAATCTTAAGGACACCAAAGAGATCATGGTCACTATTTCCATTTTCTTATTGGTCTTTTGTAGTACACATATCAACACATGGGAAGTCCTCTTCCATCTCTGCAATGGTAATCTTAGTATGCCTCTCACAGACACCAAAGAGTATGCCTCTCACAGAAACCAAAGAGTGTGCCTCTCAGAGACACCAGAGTTGTATTCATGTCCATTGTTTCAACCAACATATGGAGGTTCTAATTGATCTTCTAGTATATCTGAATTAGAACAATAAACCAAACTTATTTCTATGTCTAGTCCATCCTTCCAATTGGCTCCAAAACTTATAGCAAGTTATTCTTCTAGGGAAGCAATGGTATCTTCATATGCCAAGGGAACACATCCCTCATTTGACTTGTCCATGAAACTTGAGGCACCATCAAAAATCTAGTTTTTGACAATGGGAGGGTTTGTTGTTGGGTTGAAAATGGCCATGGAATGCTCATAGAACTCATTGTCTAGGTTGATGTTGCAATCTGGAAATAATGGGTTGTCCTCGTGAGGATTTGTTTGGATCATATTACCACCATCAAATTCAAAGGGGCATAAAACCATAGTTATTCAATCTCAAGCATGTGCTCAAACTTTGATTTGATTAGATCACCAGAAACATGGCCACCCTCTTCCTCATACTTGTCATGCAATTGTTCTTCTAGTGTAGCAATGACATATTCATATGAAAGGGGCCCAAATCCTTTGGTAGAAGTGGGGCTTGTTGCAGGGATGGAGGTGACTAGGGGTTGTTCCCCTACTACATGATTCTCTGACAACTCTTTAGATAAGATGATGGGTTGATCATCACTCTGAAGGTATTTCTTTTCTACAACATAGACCAATATTTTATTGCCATATACCCTTCAACCAACTTATTTAAAATCATATCCATGGGATTATTTGATAGCCCTACAAAGTGTCATCAAGTTTCTTCCTTCTTTTCATACAATGTTGAAGAAAAAAATCATCGTCATAGAATTCTTCAAGACCCTACTCACAATCATAAAATCCTGAAAAAGGCTTTGATGAAACTTGAAATTGAAGACACAACCCTTGGACAATCTTTATGAAACCATTAATGTATTGCAATTCCTCTCAACGTACAAACGAACAATTTCAACATAATATCCTTATGAATAACGTTTAGGTCTGCCATAAAATCCCTAGTTGTGACCTCCATTTGTATTCTCAGTATTTGAGATGGAGGTCCTAAGGTGCTAAGTATGTAATGGTGGGGTCAATTGTTAAGATTATGGGGAGGTAGGGTTTAAGGGAATGTTTTTCACCTTATTTTTTATACTAAATGCAAAAACAAATCATCATAACATCTTCATGAATGATGCCCATGCATCCAAATGCATGTGGAATATGTGTCACTTATCATGCAACATGGATTAGGTAGATACCCTATCTTACCACCACTTACCTTGCCACCCTTAAGTCCTTATTTAATTCCATAGGTTTATCATGCAATATGGTTTAGCATGTGTTTTTGTTGTTGTCGGGATTTGGTGGTCCGTGCTTGTCATGGTGTAGCCTAGAATTTGGTGGGTGTTGTGTTCTTTTCATGGGTTTTTTAGATGTATTATAAACTATGATATATGGTTGTGGTTATCTTGGTTGTTGTGGTGCACTATGGATTTTCCTATATCTATTCTCTTTTCGAGTTGGTCTTTAGCACATAGAAAAGTATGTGTTTTCCTTATTAACATGTTTTTTGGTTTGGATCTATCCTTGTGTGTTTTCGTTTTGTATGTGATATGGGTTTCATGTTGTTATGTCCCATGTTCTACCCTAGGTTTCTTTGATTCCTACAAAACTATTATTGTTTCCCTATAGTATTTGGGTTTAGAATGGCCTTGTGGGAGTTGACAATGCAACACATGGGGGTTTGCAAAAATTAGAGGTGTTTTGTGCCGTGTGGTTCCTCTTCCTTGAGTAGAGGGTGCCTAGTTGGGTTACCCTAGTCTAGAATTTATATTTTTCTATACCATTTCTAGAAGTTATGGTATTTTTCAAGTTCAAGTGAGATTTTTTTTTTTAGGTTCATTTTGCACAAATCTGAAAAACAACAACCTTAATACTATTTTTTTCTTAGATCCATATGATAAATTTATCATGTCCTTAGTGTTTTCACATTTTTAATATGTCCTTAATATGTCCAAAATCAAGAGGGATATCACATTAAATTAGGTGGTTGACCACTAATATTGGTAATTGCACCCTAGTCTAATTGTGCATCCAAAACTAAAGATACACAATTTTTATTTAGAACTGTAAATATGATGATGGACTACTAACTAACAACACGTGCACATGCAACTGAAGGTACAACCAAACAAGTACATGTAAGATATTTCTTCGTCGAGTGAGAAAATCTTAGGACAAATAGAGGCCAAAAATGTGACTGCATCTAGTAGATATGATAAGAAAATAAGGACCAGAGGTGAAAACGTCAGAATAAAATTTTGTAGACGCATGAAATTTTTTCTTGCCGAAGGAGGATCATGCTCTTATGATGATGAGAGCATAGGAGACATAGATGTTCCACTCAGGTATAAGCATTTGGTGAAACAATGGGTACCTAAGGAACTACCTCGTATAGATGTTGACTTTGTTGTAAACAATAGGACATATCGCATTGCACCATCCTCCCTACATGGCTTGGGGCTATTTTCCATGGATGGAATAATTGTAAAATGCAATATAGTAACTGAATTGATGGACTATGTCGGATCGTGTTACAATTATAATGATTGGATGCTGCAGGTCCGGTACATGCAAAGTATGCAGAGATATGCACTCGTCGCAAATTATATACAACTAATAAACAAGGATAAAAATAAGGGAGCGACTATCTATATTGATGGAATGCCTAAAGATTTTGGCAATATCGCAGGGTTTATAAACAACACATGACCCAGGACAACAAACAAACAACCAAATTTCATATATGAGGGACGTGAAGAGAATCAGGTAGTCCTGTGCGCAATAAAAAAGATAGCTCCTGGGGAAGAGTTATTAGTGGATTACCATTTGAATTGAATAAAACATTGACTAATAGTGTGCAGGTTCTTATGCAACACCTCTTTAAGAAATCTCTACTTCTTGCATTATATTTTTTTATTATCTTTAACATTGTTGTAAATATTTTCTTTAACATTGTTTTTTTGTTATCATTAACAATTTTTTAAATATTTGGGGGTTCTAATTATATTATAATGTGGCAGGATGATCGTAGAAAAGGGCCAGTTGCAGAACATGTAAATGATTATCAATTTCCACTTTCATTTTACGTTGTTTTTATTATTTTCTTATATAATTTTATTGAAATAACATTGTTTTTGCTGAAATTATATGTAGTCAGCAGGCCATGTGGATCATGATTCCGTCGATGAGGAGGGGTTTTATTCTAGCACTGATCCGATGCTCTTATTAAAAAAAATATCATTAAAGCTAACAAGGAACTTGTTAGCTTGTTAGATCGTGCAGAACAAACTCCCAACATCAAAGAAAAGATCAAGATCCTTATGTCACAACTTAACACATATAAGGTGATAACCATAATTTATTATTATTATTTTTTAATGCACTCATATGTTCAATTATGATACTTTTTTCTTTAACTTTTACATTATCTCACGAAAAAACATTTTCTTTTTTATAAAGGAATATTTGGAGCCTGTTCAGCCCGGTGTTGGTAGTAGTGGCGCTACAGAGACACTACAGAGTCCTGATGCGGGTGGTCATACAGCTGCTAGAGCACTATTTACTTCTCCATCTTCCACACCTCATTTAGGTAGGAGCCATGACATGCACTGATAGACATCCACACCTCGATTAGAGTCTAGAGATGGTGGCATAGATGAGGATCATAGTGATGTGGTTGAGATGGTTGCATTTCCTGGAGCTAGACATGTGACAAGCACAAGGACCCTTCCGTGCACATTTTTGGTCGATGATAATGGACTTTCATTAAAACAATCAAGACTCCCAGGTAGTTTTAATTCATATTTTAATCGTTTAATGTTTTCCTCATACAAAAATCATCTAGATTATTAATTTTAAATTAATGATCATATATTTTGTGTGTGTAGGAAATGACCTTTTTTATAGGCACGTAGAGAGCAAGACCTTGTCTATTTTTGGGGAAACCTTAAGCATGAGGTGGAATTTCCAGAATTCCAACCTCAAAAAGGAACTCATGGATTATCTTGAAGGCCTTTTTGGTGTAGACATGTTCAATACAAAAGTGGTCACATCTGCAATGGGTGAATATTTAAAATATACATGGGATGTTTATAGACGAAGCTTGGCAAGAAATCCTAGGTATGATCGTCCTCCCTCAATTCCAGAGAGGGAGTGGAAGGTGATCATTGATGATGCAAAAGAGAAGATTTTGAAAAAGTTAGGAGAACAAATAACTGGTACACCAAGGTAAATTTAAATTTTTTGAATTCAATACTAGATTTATTTTTCTTTAGGTCTAAATAAAAGTGTGGTTATATATAACATACTTTAAAATTTTGATGATAGGTTGTCTGACACTTCGAAGGAAACCAAAGCAAGGATTACCAAACATGGCCAACACAAGATAGGCCAGGTAGGCTACTCGAGGTTATAGTCACGAATCGTAAGTACCCAAACACATTAATAAAATTATTTGTATCACCTTACAACTTTAAGGTAATTGCAACCAAAAACATTAAAAAACCATACCCTTATGCAATGCAGGGTGACGACTTCGGAACTAAAACTATGGAGGAAGACCTCCAACTTGGTTACAAGTACAGTTATAAAGGCATGGTTGATTGTAGGAAAAGAATGGGGCAGACCCCAAGATCCAATTTGTGGGATAAGGTAAATAAAAATCAGTCCACATTAACCTTTCGTTACTTATAAAATACGTAAATGTTTGATATCGTCCATAATTTAATGTCTTACTTTTTTTTAATTAGGGGAGTAATACTATCAACGAAACCATTAGTACTGGACAACATAGCATTGATAGTGAAATGTATCCATAAGATCATGGTGCTCCCCAACAGTCCCATCCCAGTGAGGTGCAACCCCAAGATGTTCCTGTGACTGAGGCCCACGACAGTAAAATGTCTATATATTAATCATATACTTAATAATTTTGACGTTTCAATGGCAGAGAATGTCATAGATGATCCTCCTCAACCTGAAGATCAGGTGAACAGGACGACAACCATTCCAACGGTGCCTCCTAGAGGACCAAGTAAATAATTACATTGCAATTTTTTTTTAATATTAATGAACTACTTCAATGATATTTAAAAATTGGCCATATAAATTTAATATATATATATATATATATTTAGGTGATGGCCCCTCATAGGAGCATCCATGTCGTGGGTACGAGACCAGACGTACTCGACATGAAATGACTGAAACAACATCAATTGTTGATGAGAACCCAGTAATCGAAGACATGGACATGGAATATTTGCTTAAGAACTGTAAAGCACAAAAGAAGACTAAAATAAATTGATGATGTCATGTAATAATTTTATAAGACGGTTAGATGTACATTATATAGTTGAACATGTAATGATGCATATAATGCATTGACATTATGGGTACTTTTTCATCTGATAATATACACAAGGTTATTTCTATGGCTTGTATATATCTTTGAATGTAATTTTGTAATACACTTAATGATAATTTTAGCTTCTTTTAATGATGCAACTTCCAAAATCTTGTGACATGATATATGCAAATTTGAAAGTCTTGTGACATGTTTCATTTTGTTTCACATGACAAAGAGCATTACAATTCTTTTCATTGTGTCATGGACATGGTGTTTCTACTCAACATTGCCTCAAAGCCTACTTATTCATTACTCTATGATATGTACAATAATGTTGAACCTTCCACAAATCATTGCGAGCAGAAAAATAAGCCAAGGACGGGAACCCAAGGATTTCAATGTTAAGGTCTTGTGATTCCAGAAGGTGGGATACAAAGAGGAATTGTTTCCACATATAAGCATGCTAAATACCTTGATTGAGAATGCGGATGTAACAAGTTGAACATTGAAATCATAGAGTGATGACATAATCGAGCAATATGGGTGCTCATAGATGTTTAGCTATTATTCAGTCATTTAACCTTTTAATGTCTTTGAAAAATGCACGTTTGAAGGGTGGTCACCTCCACGATCCAAATCACATTTCCAAAAAGGTATAAATCATCTTCTTCTCTCGCGTCATGAAATTTTCCTTCATTTAACCTTTTAATGTCTTTGAAAAATGCACGTTTGAAGGGTGGTCACCTCCACGATCCAAATCACATTTCCAAAAAGGTATAAATCATTTTCTTCTCTTGCGTCATGAAATTTTTGTATACTTAAATTCAAAATCGAGAAAAAAAATGACACATAGCATGCATAACACATAATTTTTTTATGACTCAGAGTAATAGTAATTTTTCATATTCATAAACAAAAAAATGAGACTTATCTTTTAACAAAAAATGGTCCAAGATATTGGTCATGTAAGAGAACATTTCTAATGAACCACAACCATATAGTGTAGATACCGCCACCAACCTAGGCTATGAGGCCACCATGGTGAAAAAAGCAAGCAATAAGATTCTATATTTCTCATCCCAACCTTTCTACTCACATTCTTACCTAACCTTCTCAACACAAAGCATTACAAGAATCTGATTCATCCTGCGATAGATAAGGAGCTCTCTTCCACTACAACATGCAACATAAGAAATATATTCACTTTATGTACTTCATGGTCCCTTAGATATATTATTCTCTCTACTTCTCTTTAGTGTGGATATAAAGAGCTTGATCTATTGTATTATTTCTAACAATTTTCTAAAATAACTATATTTGTCTCTCAAGGATATAAAGAGTATATAATTGATAGTGAATGATGAATTGTTATCTTCCCTATCCTATATGCTCACCTACAACCACTATATTTCAACCAAAGTCTACAATTTTCCTCTTCTTTATGTTGATTTTGGTTAATTTCCAAATTGGTATGGGTTGGAAATGGAGAATAAAACATGAAATATGTAGAGAATTAATGTTAGAGTGCTTCCCACAATGTTAG